>SMDT01000628.1:0-152956 GCA_005392925.1 Aquilaria sinensis | reverse complement strand
TGTGCCCAAAAAGCCAATCATGAGATGATTGTATTTTTTCACATTCAGTCATGATATTTTATTAAGGCATTAATCCAACAATTATGTTTGTTGTTTTGTTTCTGCGTAACTTAACAAACATAATTGTAACCCTAGAATAATGATATTCTTAAACGTCCCTGGTCTAGTATTATTGTGGAGCGGGTTGCAATAATACATAACGACTAGCATATGTGGAGACTAATATGAGATATGTAGTCTACATATGGGTACAAGTTGGAGAACTTGTGTACTGGACCGACCCACCATGAGAACACTACATGGATCGTTATATGAGTGTCATAAGTGATTCTCATAGTGATCATGGTATATGTAGTCCTTCGACCTAAGATCATCAAGGTTCCCTACATGTGAGTCACATACTTTGATACTTTCCTTTGTTGCTCGTAACTGAGTGAACTTGAAGGAGGTCATTGGGTATGTCACATATCATGCGGAGGGATTTGTATGATCAAGATGGGATTTGTCCCTCCTATGTAACGGGAGTGATATCTTCGGGCCCCTTGATAGAGTGAGACTTAGAAAATGCATGGCCATGCTCGGATGAGTTGATATATGATATCAATGTCATTCAGTTTAAGTTGGTCTACTCGGTAATCAAGAAACCAAAGATTGGGCTATACGAGAGTGACACATTCCATGTCTCGTGCTTAGTCTTGATATCTTGGACAAAGGGACAATGGCATATATCGGTGATGATCATAAAGGTTTAGTCGATTCACCGACAATCTTGTCACTTGGGTAGCAATGATGTGTTGCTAGACACCGCTCATTGCTTATGATCATAAATGTGATTTATGATCATTGCCAACATGGCAAGAGCCTATTGGGTCGCACACATAGAGCTATTTGGATCATTAGAGTGCATGGGCTAATTATTTGGGTTATGGTTTCACTTTAATTTCGTATTAATAATGGGCCCAAGAGTTGAGCCATTATTAAGCCCGAAATTAAATCCTAATTGGATTAGGGCTTTGAAACCCATTAGGCCTGGAAGTTGAGTCTCACTATAAATACAACTTTTAAGTGAGAAATTCGCAGGTCTCCTTGCCCTAGCCTCCAAAAGGACAGCCGCACTCTTCTCTTGCAATTCCTTGGAGGACGCAAGCTAGCACTGCGAGCGCAAGAGAAACGCATCTGCCGGGACGTGGTGGAAGCGTGGTGATCCCGAGAGGCTCGTGTGGATACCATAGAGAGCTTGAACACGTCAACTGTTCAGGTTTTGTGATTCGACTCTACAGTTGAGTGAGAGATCTCAACCGAAAATTAGGTATGAAAATTTTTGAACACCCGGTTTACCCCGTTTCACTTGGATCCTGGAGGGTTTCGGTTAAATTCCGCTGCGCTGTTTGGCTCCCGAAACCCAACAGTGGTATCAGAGCTACTGGTGAAACCCTAAATCGGGATTGAGTGTTGAATCGCATGATGCTATGTGTTCGGTTGCTTTTCGGCCATGATTAATTAGATTGATTCATGATGCATGAAACCGGAATTCGTAATGAACATATGAGATATATGAAGAAACGACACAAATTGGTTAATGAGATTAACCCGAAATTGAATGGTATGAGATACCTATATGGATTAGGATTCTTGCAATAGTTGCAAAAACCCTAGCTTTGTTCGGATTCGGCCTGTTCGGGCACCGAAAGTAAGGTATTTTTGGTGGCTCGAATGGAGGAGTCTCGGGTGCCTACTTGCTCGAAATAGAAGATTTCGGGCTAAGCAATTGTAAGACAATTTTTTGCGCAGGGGGGCGCTGCCCCCCACGCCCCCCGCAAGGGCGGCTCCCCTTGACCTCCCCGTCCGCTAATTGGTCAGCGGAACCACCGCCCACTGACCGGGCCAGCGGGACCGCCGTATGCGAAGCGCCACATAAATAAAAACTGGTTAATCAACACGTGAAAATTGGCATGCATCTTTGTTGAATGAGATTTGACATGATATGCTGATTGGTGTTTGAAGCATGGTGCATGGTTATAGCCCTTGATTGGTTGTACTTGTAAATACGACCTGCGAGTCGTGCCTTTTCTTATCACTCTCATTGTACATTCTCTTCTCACCTTACTCCCCTCGAATGTAACTCGAGGTTTCTATTATTGATGTAATGGTGCATTATGGGATCATCCAAGGTAAGGATCATCCAAGGTGGTATGTCCAAGGAGGTGACAACAAAAGGGCAGCCAAGAAAGGAAGAGAAGGAGCTTGTGAAGACTCTTTTCTTTTCTTAGGCTTTTATGATATTCTCATTGGCTTGAGAATATCGCATAGTTTGGGCTATAACCATGTCACGTTTACTTTCTTGAACGCATGAGATGCATGTTTTATATTTGTATGTGATGCATGTATAAGACAACCGGAGATAACAAATTGGTGAGATCAAAAGAAAAAAATCCCTCAAACAAATATTAAGTCATTAAATGTGATGCCTTCCAAATGTTGGCACTCGTCAAGACTTTGATCAACATTAGGTGGGTTTGCCAAAGCAAAGCACCTATGTTCATCTTGGTAAGGCGCGATGGGATAATAGTGATATCCAAATTGCTAACTTTGGGTCCGACTTAACTAAGTCATCCTAATAGGATTAGGGACTTAGAGGCATAGAGTTGGGCTTAAGCTCATGAGATGAGCTTGGACAAGTGTTGTTCACCCAACTATCCAAGAGTTGCATAAGATGCAATTGGCAAGGAGTTGCCTACCTAAATAGCTGTAACTTGAGAGAAAAGCCAAAGCTGACTCAGGTTGTGGTCAAATATGGATCTTGGCCCACTAGAATACCTTAGCGCCGAGGTGTTCCAAAATAATATCGAGGGTTATTATTTTGAGGAAAATAGTGGGAGTATCGTTTAATAAAAGTCCTTATTAAATGAATTAAAATACATGACTCTTACACTGCATATTTACTGTTGTAGATAACCATGGCACAAAACACATCGACACTTTCGTTGCGATCGATCCTTGAGAAGGAAAAACTGAATGGGACCAACTTTCTCAAATGGTACCGAAACTTGAGGATAGTCCTCAAACAAGAGAGAAAGGCTTATGTCCTAGAGCAGCCCATTCCGAATGAGCCTGCTGCCACTGCTCCAAGAGCTGAAAGGGATGCTCACAAGAGGCATTCTGATGATGCTTTGGATGTTGCATGCCTCATGCTTATTACCATGGAATCTGAGCTTCAGAAGCAACATGAGAACATGGGGGCGTTCGATATGATCGAACATCTCAAAATGCTTTTCCAAGAGCAAGCTAGGCATGAGAGGTTTGAGACCTCTAAGGCATTGTTTCAGTGCAAGATGTCTGAGGGAAGTCCCGTGGGTCCTCATGTGCTCAAGATGATTGGGTACATTGAGAATCTTGAGAATTTGGGATTTGCTCTTCAGAAAGAGTTGGCTATTGATGTAGTCTTGCAATCGTTGCCTGAAAGCTACAGTCAGTTCGTCATGAACTATAACATGAACGACCTTGACAAGTCCCTTCCTGAATTGCTCAACATGTTGAGAACTGCTGAGCAAAACCTTAAGAAGGCTAAGCCCATTTTGATGGTTCAAAAGGGCAAGGGAAAGGGAAAAGCCAACAAGAAGAAGGATAAAGCTAATGGAAAGTCCAATGCTAGTTCTTCTTCAGCTGCACTGAAACCAAAGGGTGGTGTGGCAAAGGAAGGGGAGTGCTTCCATTGTAAGCAACCTGGACACTGGAAGCGCAATTGCAAGCTCTATCTTGAAGAACTTGCTAAGGAAAAGGGAAGTAAGACTTCCACTTCAGGTATTTTTGTTATAGAGGCTAACTTTTCTACTTCCTCATCTTGGGTATTGGATACTGGATGTGGATCTCACATTTGTGCAAATGTGCAGGATCTAAGTAGAAGTAGAAGATTGGCCCGAGGTGAAGTGGACCTACGTGTTGGAAATGGAGCAAGGGTTGCTGCCTTAGCCGTAGGGACTTATGTTCTCACTTTACCTAGTGGATTAGTTTTAGAATTAGACAACTGCTACTTTGTGCCTACTATTAGTAGAAATTTGATTTCTGTTTCTTGTTTGGACAAGAAAGGTTTTTCATTTATAATAAAGGACAAATGTTGTTCTATTTATTTGAATGAAATCTTTTATGGTAGTGCTCAACTTAGCAATGGGTTGTATGTTCTAGACCTCGAAGATCCAATCTATAATGTGAATACCAAGAAGGTCAGATTAAATGATTCGAACCCGACCTATCTCTGGCACTGTCGCTTGGGCCATATAAATGAGACCCGCATATCCAAGCTCCATAAGGATGGACTCTTGGACTCATTTGATTTTGAATCATATGAGACATGTGAGTCATGTTTGTTGGGCAAGATGACCAAAGCCCCATTCACAGGGCAAAGTGAAAGGGCTAATGACTTACTAGGACTCATACATAGTGATGTATGTGGCCCTATGTCTACACAAGCTAGAGGAGGTTTCCAATACTTCATTACTTTCACTGATGACTTTCAGCAGATATGGCTATGTGTATCTTCATGAGACACAAGTCAGAATCCTTTGAAAAGTTCAAAGAATTCAAGAATGAAGTAGAGAATCAACTCGGGAAGAGTATCAAAGTGCTTCGATCAGATCGAGGTGGAGAGTACTTGGATCGAGAATTCCTTGACTATCTGAAGGAGTGTGGTATAGTATCACAACTCACTCCACCAGGTACACCTCAATGGAATGGTGTATCTGAAAGGAGAAATCGAACTCTGTTAGACATGGTTCGCTCTATGATGAGTCAAGCTGACCTTCCAAACTCCTTTTGGGGACATGCTCTAGAGACAGCCGCTTTTACACTAAACCGAGTTCCATCTAAATCGGTTCAAAAGACACCATATGAGATATGGAGTGGGAGGCGTCCCAATTTGTCTTTTATGAAGATTTGGGGCTGTGACGCTTATGTGAAACGTCAATCCTCTGACAAACTAGGGCCCAAATCTCAAAAATGCCTTTTTGTTGGGTATCCCAAAGAAACAAAGGGTTACTATTTCTACAATCCTTCTGAGCAAAAAGTGTTTGTTGCTCGAACTGGTGTCTTTTTAGAGAAAGAGTTTATCTCTAAAGGAACTAGTGGGAGGAAAGTAGAACTTGAAGAAATTCAAGAACAACAAGGAGACATCGAACCTGAAATGGAACCTGAACAGACACCACAAGATGTTGTGGTTCAAGAGTCTGTTCCTGTAGCACAGAGCCCACGTAGGTCTGGTAGGATTCGGCGTGAGCCTGAGAGATATGGATTTCTCGTGACTCACACTGGTGATGTGATGCTCATGGATCAGGATGAGCCCACAACCTACCAACAAGCTATGTCGGGGCCTGACTCTGAGAAGTGGCTAGTGGCCATGAAATCCGAGATGGAATCCATGTATGAAAACCAAGTATGGACTTTGGTTGACCCACCTGAAGGGGTAAAACCCATAGGGTGCAAATGGGTTTTCAAGAAGAAAACTGACATGGATGGTAATGTGATTACCTTTAAGGGACGATTGGTTGCAAAAGGTTTCAAGCAAATTCATGGTATTGACTATGATGAAACTTTTTCACCAGTTGCTATGCTTAAATCCATCCGAATTTTGTTTGCTATTGCTGCACACTATGATTATGAGATATGGCAAATGGATGTCAAAACTGCATTCCTAAATGGAAAGCTACTTGAGGATGTGTACATGACATAACCTGAGGGTTTTGTCACTCCTGAGAATGCCAATAAAGTGTGCAAGTTGCAAAGGTCCATTTATGGACTGAAGCAAGCTTCTCGAAGTTGGAATCTTCGTTTTGATGATGCAATCAAAGAGTTTGGTTTTATCAAAAATGAAGATGAACCTTGTGTCTACAAGAAGGTTAATGGGAGCACTATTGTCTTCTTGGTGTTGTATGTAGATGACATACTACTCATCGGGAATGACATTCCTGAGCTACAGTTTGTGAAGACTTGGCTAGGGAAATGTTTCTCTATGAAGGACTTGGGTGAAGCAGCCTATGTGTTAGGCATCAGGATCTATAGAGATAGATCTAGAAAGCTTCTTGGCCTAAGTCAAAGTACATATATTGACAAGGTGCTAAAGAGGTTTAGCATGCAAGATTCCAAGAAAGGATTCTTGCCCATGTCACATGGTATCACTCTTTCTAGATCTCAGTGTCCGAGTACAACCGAGGAGAGAGAGCGCATGAGTAAGATTCCATATGCCTCAGCAATTGGATCTATCATGTATGCCATGATATGTACTCGTCCCGATGTCTCATATGCTTTGAGCATGATGAGTAGGTACCAATCGAACCCCGGTGAGAGTCACTGGACAGCTGTTAAAAACATCCTTAAGTACTTACGAAGGACTAAGGATGCATTCTTGGTCTTTGGAGGTGAAGATGAGCTCGTTGTAAGGGGTTACACCGATGCAAGCTTCCAATCCGATAAGGATGATTTTAGATCGCAATCTGGTTATGTGTTTTGTATTGGTGGTGGTGCTGTGAGCTGGAAGAGTTCAAAGCAAGAGACAGTAGCTGACTCTACAACAGAATCTGAGTACATTGCCGCCTCTGATGCTGCGAAGGAGGCAGTTTGGATCAAGAAGTTCATCACTGAACTTGGAGTGGTTCCAAGCATTGCCGACCCGATAGAGCTCTATTGTGACAACAATGGAGCAATCGCACAGGCTAAGGAACCTCGATCTCACCAGCGATCCAAACACATACTCCGACGCTATCATCTCATCAGGGAGATCATCGAGAGGGGTGATGTAAGGATATGCAGGACTTCGACAGACAGCAACATTGCTGATCCACTGACAAAGCCCCTTACGCAGCAGAAGCATGATAGCCATTCTAGGTCCATCGGTATTAGATACATGGATGATTGGCTTTTAGTGCAAGTGGGAGATTGTTAGTGTTGTGCCCAAAAGCCAATCATGAGATGATTGTATTTTTTGCACATTGAGTCATGATATTTTATTAAGGCATTAATCCAGCAATTATGTTTGTTGTTTTGTTTCTGCGTAACGTAATAAACATAATTGTAACCCTAGAATAATGATATTCTTAAACGTCCCTGGTCTAGTATTATTGTGGAGCGGGTTGCAATAATACATAACGACTAGCATATGTGGAGACTAATATGAGATATGTAGTCTACATATGGGTACAAGTTGGAGAACTTGTGTACTGGACCGACCCACCATGAGAACACTACATGGATCGTTATATGAGTGTCATAAGTGATTCTCATAGTGATCATGGTATATGTAGTCCTTCGACCTAAGATCATCAAGGTTCCCTACATGTGAGTCACATACTTTGATACTTTCCTTTGTTGCTCGTAACTGAGTGAACTTGAAGGAGGTCATTGGGTATGTCACATATCATGCGGAGGGATTTGTATGATCAAGATGGGATTTGTCCCTCCTATGTAACGGGAGTGATATCTTCGGGCCCCTTGATAGAGTGAGACTTAGAAAATGCATGGCCATGCTCGGATGAGTTGATATATGATATCAATGTCATCAGTTTAAGTTGGTCTACTCGGTAATCAAGAAACCAAAGATTGGGCTATACGAGAGTGACACATTCCATGTCTCGTGCTTAGTCTTGATATCTTGGACAAAGGGACAATGGCATATATCGGTGATGATCATAAAGGTTTAGTCGAATCATCGACAATCTTGTCACTTGGGTAGCAATGATGTGTTGCTAGACACCGCTCATTGCTTATGATCATAAATGTGATTTATGATCATTGCCAACGTGGTAAGAGCCTATTGGGTCGCACACATAGAGCTATTTGGATCATTAGAGTGCATGGGCTAATTATTTGGGTTATGGTTTCACTTTAATTTCATATTAATAATGGGCCCAAGAGTTGAGCCATTATTAAGCCCGAAATTAAATCCTAATTGGATTAGGGCTTTGAAACCCATTAGGCCTGGAAGTTGAGTCTCACTATAAATACAACTTTTAAGTGAGAAATTCGCAGGTCTCCTTGCCCTAGCCTCCCAAAAGGACAGCCACACTCTTCTCTTGCAATTCCTTGGAGGACGCAAGCTAGCACTGCGTGCGCAAGAGAAACGCATCTGCCGGGACGTGGTGGAAGCGTGGTGATCCCGAGAGGCTCGTGTGGATACCATAGAGAGCCTGAACACGTCAACTGTTCAGGTTTGTGATTCGACTCTACAGTTGAGTGAGAGATCTCAACCAAAAATTAGGTATGAAATTTTCGAACACCCGGTTTACCCCGTTTCACTTGGATCCTGGAGGGTTTCGGTTAAATTCCGCTGCGCTGTTTGGCTCCCGAAACCCAACAAGAACTTATGCACAAACCTTCTATAATAGCCAGCTAACCCTAGAAAACTCTTTATTTCTTTCAGACTTTGGGGCTACTTCCAACTTAAGATCACCCTGATCTTCCCAGTGTCTATAGCCAGCCTTTCACCATTGATCACACGGCTTAAGAACTCCACCTTTGTGCTCCAAAAGTTGAATTTACTTAGCCTCTTGTAAAATTCATGCTTCTTGTGCAAGTTAAGCACCACTTTCAGATGGTCTTGATGCTTTTGCTCATCTATTGAGTACCCTAGTATGTCATCAATAAACACTACCAAAAACTAATCTAGATATGCCTTAAACACCCTCTACATAAGATCCATGAAGAAGGTCAGGGCATTTGTCCACCCAAATGGCATTATAGTGTACTCATAGTGGCCATACCTAGTTCTAAAAGTATTTTTAGGCATGTCTTCTTCCTTAACCCTCAGCTGAAAATACCCTGATCTAAGAGCTATCTTAGGGAACACTTTAGCTCCCACTAACTGATAAAAAAGATCATTAATTCTTGGGAGTGGGTATTTATTCTTCATGGTTAATGCAATGAGCTTCCTGTAGTCAATGCATAACCTCAGGGCTCCATATTTCTTTTTGACAAACAACACTGGTACCCCCCCAGGGAGACACAATAGGCCTAATGAAACCCTTTTTAGCCAATTCATCTAGTTGCTTATTTACTTCCTCCATCTTAGGAATGGCCATCCTGTATGGGGCTATAGACATAGGGTTAGGTCCTGGTATCAACTTCACCTCAAACTTAACCTCTCTGGCAGGAGGGAGTGCAGGTAGCTTTGAGGGGAATACTTTAGGGAATTCTTTAACAATGGGAATCCTATTCAACTTTCTAACCACTTCATCCCCATTTAACCCTATACATTCATTCTTGGCCATCAAGGGAATATAGCGTACCACTTTGAGTTGCAAACCTTTAAAGAGCTCAAGTGAAGGCTCAACATCAATAGGTTCTTGGCCAGGTAACACTAGCCTCCTAGATTGACAAACCATGCTTATTTGGTTCTCACTTAACCAATCCCTTCCTAGTATCACATCATATGTACTAGTCTCCAAGACCACTAAATCTAGCCTCAAGTTTAGCTTTCCATACCTAACCTCACATCCTTTCACTATGTGACAAGCAAACATAACTTCCTGTCCAGTAGTTCTTACTAAGTACACTTCAGATAAGCTACTTACTTCTAAGTTCAATTCCATAACAAATCTAGAAAAAATGATGAACATGGAAGTACTAGTATCATAAAGGACTTAAATTAATTTTCCATTAAGGTAAAATGTACCTTTCAGTGCCTCCATAGTCAGCCTCATTGGGCCTAGCTCAAGCTCCCTTTCCTCGGGTTTTGCTTCATGAGCCCTCTTGGGTACTTTAATTTGGAAAACCATCCTAGTAGTAGGCACTACCCCTTGGGGTTTAGGGTTGGTTAGACCCTCGAATAGTTCCTGCCTTGGTTTATGGTACTCTGTTGCCTATGGGAAGAGGTCTAGACCACTTGGTCCCAAACCTTCATAGGAGTCTTCTCTTTTCCTTCTTAATTGGGTAGTCCTTCTCCCAATGATCTTATACTCCACACTTCAGGCAGCCTTTACTAAGCTTATTGTAAGGCTTCAAGCCATGAAACTTGCCAGATGTCTAGCACTGAGGTCTATATTGTTGCGAACCTTTATCCCTTTTCTCTCCCTCCATGTCTCGGGTGCAATTGTTCCTCTTGGGTTATTTTCTTGGTTGTCTGAGATCCTTCCTTAGTGCCACCAAGTATGACTCTCTCTTGGTCCTTGAATTCCTACTCCAGAGCTAAAGCCCTCTGCACAACCTTATGGTATTTTTTGCTCCAACGGCCTTTAGGATTTGCCTAAGTTTTGGCCTAAGTCCCTTAAGGAACCTCTTGGTCTTTAGCTCTTCCTGCACATCATACTAAGGGGCATATCTAATGAGATTGTGGAACTTCTGCTCATACTCTAGCAATGTGATGCTCCCTAGCTCCAACTGGTCAAACACCACCTATTTCAAGTCGTTTAATGCCTCACTACATATTGCTGTTGAAAGAATTATCGGAATTCTACCACTTCATGCCTTTCCTTGTACCTTTCGGCCTCTTTTTATTCTTACTCTAGCAGGCCCTATGAATAGCCCTCCACCAGAGCTCAGCACTCCTTTCTATCCAAAAGGTGGCCAACAACACCTTTTGTGGAGTGTTCATCTCCATCCTCTCCCATATTTTCTCCATACGATAGAACCAGTACTCTACTTCTTCAGGGTCACCCCCACCTTTGAAGATTGGAGGCTTCAGGGCTAGGAATCCCTCAAGTTGCCGTTCTCTCAGGCCATCATTATTGGCTTTTATCTCTTGGCCTCTATTATTCCTTAAGCCTCCTCTCACTGGCGTTTGCCTTGCAATGGCTTTAGTGGGCTGGTTCTTTTTTCTAGCATCATTGCCTACCTGCTGCTCCTTAAAGTCAAGGCTAATCTCCACTTCCTATACTTTTGCATATTGTCTAACCTTAGCTGCGCCATCTTTGCCCTAAGGTGTCTTCGTTCTTCTTCAACTCCCTCATCGGGTTCTTCTCCATTCTTGCTTGTTTGGTCTGCTACCATGGATTCTTTACTAGGTGTCTTTTCTTTCCTTTCTTTAGTAGACTCCCTCAGTAGTTCAGCATTACGAAGGACTTGTGATTAAGCCCTAGTTAAAGCCTGTATGCTGACTAGTAATTGGGCCATAGTGGTCTACATGACCTCCATCATTTACTCCATCTTGTCGTGCCCACCCCTACTGGGTCCAAGCATTTCAGCCCCAACTTTAGGCTTTTAGGCCTTAACCTGCCTTCTTTTTAGGGGGCACCTTAGGCTACTCATCTTTCGGATGGCTAGCCCTACTCTCATCCTACTCCAAAACTTCTTTATCTCTCCCTCTAATTCTCATCCTACATAAACAAGGAAAGTAACAATACTATCAATGCTCAATATCTTTTAAGTCCATGACTCTAAAGGGAAACTAGCCAAGACAGACCCTTATTGTCCTAACCTTATCCAATACTAACTCAAAAGATGTCACGCGCCAAATAGGCCATAGCACATTTTAATTCACTCAACTAAGATGAAACATAACCAAGTGGCCACCAAAGTCACATCGCAAGCCACTCAGGTGCCTTGGCCAGCCTAATACTTTAGTAGTTGGCTAGTGCACTACTGTATTTGAGGCACTTGCATGACATGTAGGGAGTATCCCTAGAGTGCTCTCTAGAATGTTGTGCTTATGTCTACCACAGCTAGGGTGGACATGCTTA
Organism: Aquilaria sinensis; assembly: GCA_005392925.1. Classification (NCBI taxonomy): domain Eukaryota; kingdom Viridiplantae; phylum Streptophyta; class Magnoliopsida; order Malvales; family Thymelaeaceae; genus Aquilaria; species Aquilaria sinensis. Next base: position 141,299 of record SMDT01000628.1, on the reverse strand, counting down.
GATTTGGTAATAGTACTTGGGTGCTATCCAGTGTAGGTGGTTTAATCTCTACTTATGTGCACTTAAAGCCAAGTTGTGCCAACAATAACATCAACATGCCATACTCATTCAAGAATAATGCATGGACAACGAAAGCATTAGAGGTTTATAGTTTGATTTAAAGCTTTTACATGAGTATGCTAAGTCCAAGTGCACACATATAAGTCAAGGTAGGCCAACTCTCAGCCACCCTATACATGTCAAAACACACACATGAGTACATACATAGTCTTGGACATAGAACCATAAGCACGAACTTAGCATTCCTTGGCATAGTTGTTGGGTTTTGGGAGCCAAACAGCGCAGTGGAATTTAACCGAAACCCTCCAGGATCCAAGTGAAACGGGGTAAACCGGGTGTTCAAAAATTTTCATACCTAATTTTCGATTGAGATCTCTCACTCAACTGTAGAGTCAAATCACAAAACCTGAACAGTTGATGTGTTCAGGCACTCTATGGTATCCACACGAGCCTCTCGGGATCACCACGCTTCCACCGTGTCCCGGTAGATGCGTTTCTCTTGCGCTCGCAGTGCTAGCTTGCGTCCTCCAAGGAATTGCAAGATGAGAGTGTGGCTGTCCTTTTTGGAGGCTAAGGCAAGGAGACCTGCGAATTTCTCACTTAAAAGTTGTCTTTATAGTGAGACTCAACTTCCAGGCCTAATGGGTTTCAAAGCCCTAATCCAATTAGGCTTTAATTTCGGGCTTAATAATGGCTCAACTATTGGGCCCATTATTAATACGAAATTATTGTGAAACCAAAACCCAAATTATTAGCCCATGCACTCTAATGATCCAAATAGCTCTATGTGTGAGACCCAATAGGCTCTTACCACATTGGCAATGATCATAAATCACATTTATGATCATAAGCAATGAGCGGTGTCTAGCAACACATCATTGTTACCCAAGTGACAAGATTGTCGATGATTCGACTAAACCTTTATGATCATCACCTATATATGCCATTGTCCCTTTGTCCAAGATATCAAGACTAAGCACGAGACATGGAATGCGTCACTCTCCTATAGCCCAATCTTTGGTTTCTTGATTACCGAGTAGACCAACTTAAACTGATGACATTGATATCATATATCAACTCATCCGAGCATGGCTATGCATTTTCTAAGTCTCACTCTATCAAGGGGCCCAAAGATATCACTCCCGTTACATAGGAGGGACAAATCCCATCTTGATCATACAAATCCCTCCGCATGATAAGTGACATACCCAATGACCTCCTTCAAGTTCACTCAGTTACGAGCAACAAACAAAAGTATCAAAGTATGTGACTCACATGTAGGGAACCTTGATGATCTTAGGTCAAAGGACTACATATACCATGATCACTATGAGAATCACTTATGACACTCATATAACGATCCATGTAGTGTTCTCATGGTGAGTCGGTCCAGTACACAAGTTCTCCAACTTGTACCCATATGTAGACTACATATCTCATATTAGTCTCCACATATGCTAGTCGTTATGTATTATTGCAACCCGCTCCACAATAATACTAGACTAGGGACGTTTAAGAATATCATTATTCTAGGTTACAATTATGTTTTTTAAGTAACGCAGAAAAAAAAAACAACAAACATAATCACCGGATTAATGCCTTAATAAAATATCATGACTCAATGTGCAAAAAAAATACAATCATCTCATGATTGGCTTTTTGGGCACAACACTAACAAAAACCTGAATAGTTGACATGTTCAAGCTTCTATGGCATCCACACGAGCCTCTTGGGATCACCATGCTTCCACCACGTCCCGGCAGATGTGTTTCTCTTGTGCTCGCAGTGCTAGCTTGCGTCCTTTAAGGAATTGCAAGAGAATAGTGTGGCTGTCCTTTTGGGAGGCTAGGGCAAGAAGCTGCGAATTTTTCACTTAAAGTTGTATTTATAGTGAGACTCAACTTCTAGGTGTAATGGGTTTCAAATCCCTAATCCAATGAGGCTTCAATTTCGGGCTTAATAATGGCTCAACTTTTGGGCCCATTATTAATTTGAAATTATTGTGAAACCATAACCCAAATAATTAGCCCATGCACTTTAATGATCCAAATAGCTTTATGTGTGCGACCCAGTAGGCTCTTACCACATTGGCAATGATCATAAATCACATTTATGATCATAAGCAATGAGCGGTGTCTAGCAACACATCATTGCTAAGAAAGTGAGGATTGTTGGTGATTCAACTAAACCTTTATGATAATTACCGATATGTGGCATTGTCCCTTTGTCCAAGATATCAAGACTAAGCACGAGACATGGAATGTGTCACTCTTATATAGCCCAATCACGGCCGTCCCTGGCCCCTGCCCAGGACACCTGTGAGAACTTGGTCTCACGGCGGATTGCAGTTGGACTCATTGATATGTGCGCAGATTAAATCCATGTCACTAGTTGATTATCCTAGAATATGCAATATGCATGCTCTTTATGCTTTGATGGGTTATTTAAAACCATAAAATGTTAATGTGGCCACAATTTTTCATATAAAATAGGTAGAGCAGTCAAAGCATACAAATCAACCTTTCTATGAGTTAACTACACATAGCAACATGCGTGAGCATTCATACATATAGTAGCTAATGCCCCCGCCCAGAAAGAAATCCTCGAGTCCGTGACTCTTCATTTCATAACTAAGGAGGCAACTAGAGTACTATGTACACATACAAAATCCTCTACTGAGATCTTCTCATACTAACTCCCACCTTGGATGTGAATCCCAGTGGCGAGCTTTAGAGACTCCTCTAGACCCAACTAGGTCTAGCTATGCCTGACTATGTCCAATGTGCACTAGGCTCTATAACCAATAAGCAAATTAGTTAGTACTGTGCAAGACCAACAAGCATCCAAACAAATAAATGCTAGAATCAACAAAACTCAGGTATTCTACCTATTCACCAAAAACTACTACCAGAGTAACCCTCAACAGTCACTCGGCCCAACTCATTCTGTATTTGCACAACAAAACAGTAAGGGTGAGAATCCAAGATTCTCAGTAAGGGGTAACCTCATGTACCGACAGTAAAACTGTGGACAGATATGAAATAACTCATGCATACTCTCTGCTGGCTCTCGCAGTGTGAGGGACCTCTCATATATGTAAATATATGGATATCCATGCTTGGATCCCGAAGGACCACTCCTCACATAAATTTCTTACTTTATCACGGGCATCACTCCGTGGCTCACAAGTCTAGCCCTCAACTTGTGCCTCGTAAGCCTTAGCTTACGCCTGACTTATTATATAACCTCTCCTTAACTTTGTTATGCAGGGGAATTGTGGTGAGAACTATATAACTAGTTTATTAAACCTCATAACCTTGGTGCATTTGAAGCCTCTCCTTACAACCCTGTGATTTCCAACACTGCCAGGTTGCCAAGGGTTCTAAAACTTACACCTCAAGCTCATGACACTTGGTTATATTCGCTTGCAACTTAGTTTCCTTGCTTATTCAACAAGTAACCTCAAAACTTTTCAAAACTCAAGGAAACTCCCACTTCTCGAAGGACTTCAAGAATTCTTGAAGTACCCCCAGCATACTTGAGGGCCAAGGTACCCAAAGGACCTTCTTGGGACTCACTCAATCATCCTAGCAAAATGTGCAAATTCTGCCTTTAAAAATTATCCTCACTTTGACTCAAAACAACATAAAATCTGGGGCATTTTAGATGTTTCTAAAACTTTTAAAGATAGTACTCCCTCTTAGCTTCGTGTGGAACTTTGAATCACCTCAATCGAACACCCGAGCGAAAAGTTATGCTAAAAAAAAAATCGGGTCTCCAATGCTATTTTGGCGACGCGTCGTCAACCGTGGTGACGCGTCGCCCCAGCTGTCGACGTGCTGTGAAAATTTTTCCAATTGGCGACGCGTCACCAATTATGGGTACTTCTTGGCAACGTATCACCAATCTGCAAAACTGCAGAATTGACACACATTTTGCTGCTATGACCTTTAGCTACTCAGTACACATATCAAACATGCATAAAAAGCCACCAAACTTCACACACACATAGTTCAAGTTGCAAGGAACATAACCAACTATCACAATGCCATTAATGATGCTCTATAACATCATCAAATCTTCCTCAAACCTCATAGTTCACCACAATTCAACCAAAACTCATACTCAATGCTATGGCTAATTTCAATCAATTTCTTACAACAAACTCAAGCCACAAGCATTGTTCAAGCTTAAAAACACTACTCCCTTACCTCAACTCCAAGATACAAGCTAGAATCACTCCTCTTTTCAAGCAACCAAGTGCAAGAAATCCTCACCTAAGTTCCAATCAAAACCAAAGCACCAAACATCACAATCTTCCTCTCTAACCAAAACCCAAGCCTCAATTCACTCAAATAACATAGAATTAACCAAGAACACAATGCTTACCTCATATCAAAAACAGGGGAGTAGAGAAATCATGCTTCCAAGCCTCCAAACCTTGTTTTCTAGCTTGAAACAAGTTCCTCTTGGTTGGTATCCTTGGATGGCAACTCTAGGAATCAAGATCACTTGATTTCTAGCTTGAATTGAGAGAGAAATGAGTGCTTGAGAGGGGAAAACGTGGTTATGGCAGCCATTAGCCACCTTTCCCTTCTTAAACCCTCACTCAACCCCTTAAGCCATCCAAGTTACAACCCTTAAACACATAAACCCCCATCTTTTAACACATGCTCATTTCTTGATTAATTCTTGTTATTGTTTCAAGTTTGAGTTAAGGTTAAAGGTTAAGTTACAAAACTTAACTTAAAACACTCGGGACCCCACCCGGTTACTCAGGGTGCAAAAGTACCATTTTGCCCCTGCTCCTCATCTCATGCTTAAACCTCCTTGGAACTTAGTGAATTTTTGTAACTCTTTTATTCTAGCTTTGTAACCTTGAAATTAAAGTTCTAAACTTAATTTAGAACATTTTACCTCTCTCAAGAGTGCTAATTACTAGGAGGTCCATAACAATATATAAGCCTACATATTCATATGCTTAGTGTGATTACTACCACACTAGTATCTTTATTACCTTGCAAAGGAAACATAAAAGACAAGGAAAATTGAAACATATATGTACAAGTTCAAAGTATAACAACTAAGGGTTAGCACACATAAGCAAAGCAAAGAAGCACACAATACACATGCACTCATCACCAACCACACCTACTAGTCTAGAGGGCCTAGCAAGGATAGACACAACACCATTCAAGTGTCTTCACCAACATACATACTAAACCTATCATAGAGCTCCAAGCTTTAATTGTCTGAGAAATACTACCTCAGACACTAGCCCTAGTGCTTGCACCAATTCATAGCTACTTAGCAACAATACTCACATAAGTGATCTTAGCCCCTTTGATGTCAAATGATCATATAACTCTTCAGTTATCACCTAAGTGCCTAATGCCTATCTTGAATCATTCATAAGCCTCAAGAATTCAAGTACTAGCATCATAGTGACCTTTACCATGTCTCAACAATCCTTTGCTAGCAATTTGAAGCAGGAAGATAGCTTCCCTTTAGGCTTACCAAGGTTGCCACAAGCCAAAATGGTCTTAGCCAAGCTCAAATCCAACTTTCTCTATCTCTAGTATCAACACACAAGCATGATTCCAAGCACAAACTAACATGGATGTTCCTTAAGCTTGAATAGAGCTCTTCTAACCCAAAAATGATCCAAATTTTGAGTGGGAGCACGCAAGACATCTAGCCAAGCATAGTGGCACTAAAAGTGGCTAAATGCTAGCATAAGTAAGCTTCCTTTCTTGCATGAATCAATTTACTCATAAAATAAATGATTCCTTGACAATCAATACCCAATTACTATTTTCATTTGAGCCTTTAAACTTTGATTTGTGCTAAAACCTCTTCATCCTACTGTTAAGCCTAAGATGGTCTCAAGTAAGCCTACCACTGATACACCCTTGGTGCACTTTGAAAAATTTCACTTTTGAAGTTTAAAGCTTCACTTCTTAGGTTCCCTCCATGTCATAATGCCTTTTAAAACTTCCTACCCATGGCCTAACCCATATGAATATGAGAGGCATAACAAAAGTGATAAAAGCTCAGGCTTTAGCAATCTTTATAGTTGAATTGCTTGAAACCATGGGTACGTCAAAGAGCCTCGGAGATGAGGATACTGAGTGGATGCTTTTTGTAGATGGTGCTTCGGGCTTAGAACACCAGGGTTCTAGTATAATACTCCGAGGACCTGAAGGTATGGAGCCTTGAAGGCCATCAAATTTGGATTCTTTATCACCAATAATATTGCCAAATGTGAAGAACTCATAGCAGGCTCACGATTGGCAAAAAGAGTCAGTGTAAAAAATTTGAAGGCTTTTAGTGACTCATATCTAGTGGTTCAGCAAATGACTGGGGAATATGGGGCTAGGGACCCTAAATTGGCAAAATATTAAGACCTTGTGAAAGAACTAATGCACCAATTTGACAAAGTACAAATAGAAAATATACCTAAAAAAGAGAACATGGAGGCATATATGTTGGCCAAGTCAAAATAGTCTACTGAAGTGCATGATTCAATAAGGGAATATTTGACAAATTCCTCCTTACTTATTACCACCTCAACAAATGGGAAAATTATAGTATAAAGTCATAATGGTTATAAAACATTCTATAGCATAATTTTCACCAAGTGAATGAAATGTGAGGGGTAAAGTGAATAATCTACACCTCCTTAAGAGATTCGAATGGTTACTTGGTAGTAAAGGAAGCCCTAAAGGATTACTTATTTTACAAGTAATCTATGGGTCTTATTGCAAGATTTCAATACTTGGATACTCAATCATACAACTCTTAAGAATAGATTTTGGAAGGATTTGAATGGTATGAAAAGAAATTTTTGGATGCTAAATTACATAAAGGAAACAAAGGCAATTATTCAAGAACCTTGGACAATTAGTTTTACAATTATTCACAAAAATAACTTAAGGGTGGGATGATTTTTTATAAGAGTCAAAGATGGCCATTTCCAACATTATCATAGCCTTTTATTTCCAGGTTCTAAGGTAAAAAATGTGGGCTAAAGATTAGCCATAAAGTCTTTGCTTCAGACATACTTATAGTGACCTAAGTGAAGGTTAAGGTTAAACTAATCAAGTCAAGTAAATATCTGGATTTCTTTACCTTTCCTTGGTCATTTTCATCCTTCACTAGCCAGAGTTCCTCCCTTAGCTCCTCCATAACGTTCCATGGCCACCATAGCTCTATCTCCCAATAAATGACAAAGGAAAGCAGTCAGATTCAACAGGAGAAAGAAAAAACCTTAGTTTTCAGGTTTATTGAGCTTCCTTTTGTATTTTCAGCTTTGATAGCTTAGATAAGGGTTTTATCTTCATGTTCCATGGTTGTTTACTCTCCTAAGATGATGATCAAGCATCCATGAAGGTAAGACCATGCTTGGAAGAGAGCAAAAAGCTCAAGGAACTAAGTATAAGTTAAGGGGGAGTGCATGAACAAGGTTCTAGCCTTACAGTTTTTCATGCACTAAAATGGCAGTGTTTACAAGGGTTTTTAGAGCCCAAGTTAGTACTAAATTAGAAAAATTAACCTCCTAAGGCCAAGCATTAGCTTGAGGAGGGCTGCTATAGTGATTACATAGTGTTTATTTGATTGTTTATGAACTAACCTTAATATGTTTATTACTGCCAGCATTACATTTGTTTGTTGCTGTCTTGTTTGTGCATTTGTATTGTACTTTTTTGTTTTAGTGTCTTTTGATTTCAGGTATATAAGTGGAGTTTGAAGATTTTATTAATAAGCCCTTACTAAGTTTTATTCAAGAAACTTACCCCTTGTCCGACCATTTCAAGTGCTGCGGATAGATCTCATTCAAACTGACCCTTTTCATTTGAATTTTCATCTAAAATCCCACGTACTTGGACATCCATGTATCTACTTGTATGCTAGATTTTTTCCTGATTTTAGGAGCACATTTGGTATTTTTAGTGATGGTGCTGATTGTACTATGCAGCAGCTGTCCAGCATTCTGTTTCTAGAGTGCATTGTGTGCAAAGCTCTCCTATAACTAGGGTGTGTGTTTTAACTGAGTTAAGAACATTTGGTGCTGCATGGATGCATGTGCATGTAATGCATGTGAATGTTGGACAATGTATGCAAACATTTGTAGGCTATTTTGCTATGTATGAGGATGTTATGAACAAGCTGCCTAAGTGTGCAATATAGGTTGCTTGTTTGTAAATTCTGGTATTGGCTATGTTAAGATGATAGCTGTAAGGGAATCTAATTCCTAGGTGTCTTGGACATGTATGGAATAGCCTTAAGTGGCATACCCCATGTAAATTATGTGTTTGCGTGCTTATAAAATTTCGTATGGGCAAAAATGGTCATAAAGTGATCAGAATTTAGACTTTGCACTCAGAGTTCTATATCTCCCTATGTAGAATGAATCTTGGTATAAAATATTACCACACCTAGAACACATATAGAGGTTGGACTATGATTTGGAATTTCTTGATTTGAAGCCCTGTAGGCAAAGATATGATGTTGCAAAGTTGTCTAAGTTACTATTTATTTTGTCAGAATTTTGTTCCCAACTTCAAACATCCATAACTTGGTCCATAGATGGGCTATTGATGTAAAACAAAATTTCTTTGTTTGATCCAAGTCTCTAATTGAAAATGGAGCAAATAAAATATGGGCTTATGTGGCTAAAATGATACAGTTTTTTGGAGGAAGTTTGGGTCCAGTGGCTGGAATTTTTTAACCTAGTAAGAATGCTTAATGTGTGGAAGCCAAAACTAAGACTTGTGCTAATGTTTTCTTTCTTAGCTGCCATAGTGTGCATAAATATGAATATTTGTGTTGTGACTAAACCAAAATGCATGTATTTACATAGTGCTTAAGAGGGTCACTTGAGTATGTACACTAGAGGTGGTGTTCTTGTGACCTACAGGACACACAAATCCTGGGAGTTTAAGTGCATAGTTTTGGCACCATACTAGATTACCCCGGGGTGGGTAACATTACTCGAGGACCCTCATGAAGCTACAAAGGGAGGAAGGTGATTAGGAAGGTACTTCATGATTGGGGATGAGTTGTACAAGCAAGGGTACTAAAATCCTCTACAAAGGTGCGCCAGTGAAAATGACACCAAAGTAGTGCTGAAAGAAGTTCACGAAGGAATATGTGAATCCTATTTCAGGATAAATGCCCTGGCTGGAGTCTACTTTCACAAGAATATTTTTGGCCAACCATAAAGAAGGACACTTGGCAGTTCATCAAATGATGTATGAAGTGTCAATGACATGTGCCCATGCAAAGAATACCTTCAGAAGTGACAACTTTCACAAACTACTGATGCCCCTTCATCGTATGGGGAATTGACCTCATTGGTCCCCCACCTATGGCTCCAAAAAGCATCAAATATAGCATCATTTTAGTAGACTACTTCATAGAATGGATCAAGGTAGAACCAATGGCAACAATTTCTGTCATGCGCCACATAAGACCTAGACGAAAGGTGCCTATCACAGCACCCTAGAGTAGCACTATGGCTACCTTGGACATTGGTGCAAGTTTGCCGAAGGTGCACCTTAAAAGCCTCCTTCACATGTCTAATCCAAGTGCTTGGTACACACGTAGGTGCCTACGAAGTGCATTAGTAGGCCTGCATTGTAGTGACTTCTGCACTACAGGACATAGCCAGGGCTCAAAGAAGCACGCCCCAGGAAGCTTACCAGCCCCTACCCACACCAAAAACCTACAAGCCATGGCACATAATTCCAATGTAGTATTCTAAGCGTTTATGCTCAAGTACCACTCAAGTCTCCATACACACATGCATTGAAACCAAGATACCCAGAATTATAGTTTTGAAAACATCTATTTACGAACATGAGAGGTTAGGTACATGTCTTGGTTAGCCTACTTGAAGCCACCCTAGTCATAAGCTCAAATCTGAAACAAACAAGGATCTCCAACGACACACATAGCTTAACGTACAAGGCACAAACATTCAACCTAGACTTGTTCCCACACTCTTAACCACTTTGGTCTCTGCAAGCAACACCTAAACACATAAGCTTGCTATTCATAGTGTTACCACCTCACAAAATGGGAGAACTACAAGTGCGTCATAATGGCTAAAAACCATTATATTGTGTAATTCTCACCATAGTCATTGAAGTGTGGGGGCTAAAAGGAATGATCAACACCTCCTTAAAAGTGTTCCAAGTTAGTAACTTGGCCCCCAAGAAAAGCCTAAGGGAGTGCTTGTTTGTTAAGCAACATATGGACTGTTTTGTAAGGTTTTGGAAATTCGGGTACTCAATTGCAAAACTCTCAAGAAAGAGACTTGGAGAGCTATGGGAAGGATATAAATGGTATGAAAGTGCTATTAGAGGACCAAATTACTCATGGGAGACAAGTTTGGACAAAGAAAACACTAAAGGCAATAAGGACCTAAATGTCCTAGTGTAAACGTTAAGGTCTTCAAGCTTTTGACTTAAGTCCAAGGGTGGAATTATGGGGTTATCACACCATGGGGGAGGCAGTCAAGACTTGATAATTAGTCAAAAACTTTTGGGCATATGTGTACAATGAGTGTAAGACAAAGTAACCATAATTAGTGAGAAAGAAAATGACATAAAGCAAGGTTAACCTTGTTAAGTGTGTTTTGTGCCCTTAAGCTCATTTAAGGCCATTCAAGTGGCCAAATCACTATTCCCTATCTCATTTTTTTCCTCCCCTAGCCCAATAACACAGCCATACTTCCTTCATAGCCATCACTGTTAGTGTCGTGCCCGAAAGCCAATCATGAGATGATTGTATTTTTTGCACGTTGAGTCATGATGTTTTATTAAGGAATTAATCCAGTGATTATGTTTGTTGTTCTGTTTCTGCGTAATGTAATAAACATAATTGTAAACCTAGAATAATGATATTCTCAAACATCCCTAGTCTAGTACTATTGTGGAGCGGGTTGCAATAATAGATAACGACTAGCATATGTGGAGACTAATATGAGATATGTAGTCTACATATGGGTACAAGTTGGAGAACTTGTGTACTGGACCGACCCACCATGAGAACATTACATGGGTCATTATATGAGTGTCATAAGTGATTCTCATAGTAATCATGGTATATGTAGTCCTTCGACCTAAGATCATCAAGGTTCCCTACATGTGAGTCACATACTTTGATACTTTCCTTTGTTGCTCGTAACTGTGTGAACTTGAAGGAGATCATTGGATATGTCACATATCATGCGTAGGGATTTGTATGATCAAGATGGGATTTGTCCCTCTTATGTAATGGGAGTGATATCTTCAGGCCCCTTGATATAGTGAGACTTAGAAAATACATGGCCATGCTCGGATAAGTTGATATACGATATCAATGTCATCAGTTTAATTTGGTCTACTCGGTAATCAATAAACCAAAGATTGGGCTATACGAGAGTGACACATTCCATGTCTGGTGCTTAGTCTTGATATCTTGGACAAAGGGATAATGGCATATATCGGTAATCATCATGAAGGTTTAGTCGAATCACAGACAATCTTGCCACTTGGGTAGCAATGATGTGTTGCTAGACACCGCTCATTGCTTATGATCATAAATGTGATTTATGATCATTGCCAATATGGTAAGAGCCTATTGGGTCACACACATAGAGCTATTTGGACCATTAGAGTGCATGGGCTAATTATTTGGGTTATGGTTTCACAATAATTTCGTATTAAGAATGGGCCCAACAGTTGAGCCATTATTAAGCCCGAAATTAAAGCCTAATTGGATTAGGGCTTTGAAACCCATTAGGCCTGGAAGTTGAGTCTCACTATAAATACAACTTTTAGTGAGAAATTTGCAGGTTTCCTTGCCCTAGCCTCCCAAAAGGACAGTCGCACTCTTCTTTTGCAATTCCTTGGAGGACGCAAGCGAGCATTGTGATTGTAAGAGAAACGCATCTACCGGGATATGGTGGAAGCATGGTGATCTTGAGAGGCTCGTGTGGATACAATAGAGAGCTTGAACGCAGCAACTGTTCAAGTTTTGTGATTCGACTCTATAGTTGAGTGAGAGATCTCAACCGAAAATTAGGTATAAAAATTTTTGAACACCTAGTTTACCCCGTTTCACTTGGATCTTGGAGGGTTTTGGTTAAATTCTGCTTTCCTGTTTGGCTCCCAAAACCCAACAACCACACTTTCAAACTTGGAATTGAATGAAATTGATGGCAAAAGGAAGCAACTGGAAGCAAACTATAGCTATTTCCTAGATACTTCAAGGATCAAGCTTGATTTTTGTTCTACCCACTTTGGTAAGGGTTCTATTGCTCTCATGGGTTGTTTTCTATATTTTCAAGCAACCATGGAGCTAGGGCTATGACACGATCCCCCGTGCCCCTGCCCGGGATACCCTGTGAGCATTTGTCTCACGGTGGATTGTAATTGGCTAGCTGAGTATGTGTGCGGACTAAATTCGATGCTACTAGTTGATTAACCTAGAAATGCAACATGCATGCTCTTATGCTTTGACTTGGTTTATTAAAACCATAAAACATTAAACAAGAACTCGGCCGAGTAATTTTTGCACAAATATACATAAACTGCCAAAGCATATCAAAATCAACATTTGTGTGAGTTTAACTACACATAAACAACTCGTGAAAGCATTCATACAATGAAGCAACTAATGCTCTCACCCAAGAACAATCCTGGAGTCAAGGACTCTTTATAACATAGACTATGGAGGCAAACTAAAGTACTGTATCAAAATACAAGACTTTACTGAGATCTCTTTACCCTAGCTCCCACTTTGGACACCCGTCCCAGTGGTGAGTCTCACAAGTCCTCTGCCAAGTGCTACTAGGCTCTGCAGCCAAAGGAAGAAACTAGTTAGTACTGCAACCTGACCAACAACCCAACTGAGCACTTAGGTAAACTAGAAACTCAAGGTTTCTCAACTACCTTACCTTTACACACCAAAAAGGTACTACCGTGATAATCCTCAATGATTATCCGGTCCAGCTACTCCAGGCTCTGCATAACAAACAGGGAGTGAGAATTCAACAATTCTCAGTAAGGGGTCTTCAATGTACCTGCAATAAAAACCTAGGACTCTGGCTGCGAGCTCACACAGCATGAGGGTACTAGTATATATGCATATAACCAGGTCCGTAGACCTCTCCTCAAGTAGTCCTCCTTACCAGGCCAAGCGCAACTACTTAGCAACCTGGCACTCGGCCCAAGGGCGAACCTTAGCAAGCCACAAACAATCATAAAACCTCTCACCTAGTTGTTATGCAGGGGAATTATGGTGGGACTTTGTAGACTAGGCCGCAGGGCCTCGTTGATGTAGACTAGATGAACAAGGTTTTGCCTTGTGGCCTCATGGCTACGGCACGGCTAGGCCGACAAGGGTTCTAAACCTCTCACCTGAGCTAATGATAACTAATTATGTTCATTTGCAACATAGTTTCCTTAAAAACTTGCCTTCACTTTGAGTTAATATAAATCTAAAACTGAGACATTTTAAGTGTTTTTAAAACATTGAGGTGATAGTACTCCCTCTTAGCTTCGAGTGGAATCTTGAATCACCTCAATCGGACACCCGAGCGAAAAGTTATGCTGAAAACAAAACCGGGTGTCAAATGCTGTCTTGGCGACGCGTCGCCACAGTTGTCGACGTTCTGAAACATTTTTCTGGATTGGCAACGCGTCGTGGGAACTCGTGGGGATTGGCGACGCGTCGCCAAACCTGCAAAATGCCCAGAAAACCCCGATTTTGCTGCTATGAACTTTGGACACTTCCCACACATATCAAACATGCATGGAATGCCTCCAAATTTCATACACACAAAGTACATGTTGCAAGGAACATAACCAACTATCAAAAGCTAAGCTATGATGTATCGTAACATCAAACAATTCCTCTCAATCCCGCTAGTCCACCATAATTCACCAAAATGTTTCTCAATGCCTTAGCCAAAAACTACTCAAATTTCTCAAGCAATTCCAAGCCAATAGCATTCCATGAACATAAAAACACTTCTCCCTTACCTCAACTCCAAGTAACAAGCAAGAATCAAAACCCCTTTTCGTTCAACCAAGCTCCCAAAGTTCTACACAAGTTCCAATCCAAAAACAAAGCTCCAAACATCAAATTCATGCCTCCTAACCAAAACCCAAGCTTCAAATCAACCAAATACCATGAATTCAATCAAGAACACAACTCTTACCTTGTTCAAAAATAGGGGATGGAGAAAAACGTCCTTCCAAGCTTCAAAAACATGATTTCAAGGTTGGAAATGCTTCCTCCTAGCTTATTCACCCTTAATTGCACCTCTTGACACCAAGATCACTTGATTCCAAGTTCAATTTGAGAGAGAAATGAGTGAGGGAAGCTTAAGAACGTGTTTATGGCAGCCTTCCCTTCTCCTCCCCTTCTTAAACCCTCACTTAGCAACCAAGATCACCAAGGTTTCAAGTTAAGTGCAATTAGGTCCCCCATCTTTGTAACTTAATAGTTCTTGATTAAATTCTTGTCCATTTGTCAAGTTTGAGCAAAGGTTAAGAGTTAAGTTCTAAAAATTCATTTTAAAACACTTGGGACTCGTCCTGCCCACTCAGGGAGCAAAATTACCATTTTGCCCCTGAACTTAGTTCAGAGCTTTATTCTTGTCGGAACTTAGTGAACTTCGGTAAACTCCTTTATTCTTGCTAAGTAAACTTAAATTAAACTTCTAAACTTAATTCAAAACTCTTTACCTTCCTCAAGAAGGGTCATAACAGGCTAAGCTTGGAAGAGAGCCATAAGCTTGATGAACCAAACTTAGTGAGGGGAGTGCACATATTGAAGGTTTTATGACCTAGTGTGAAGTGCACAAAGATGGCTGTAAAATAAGGTTTTCCAGAGCCCAAAGTTGGTAGTAACTACTTTTAAAATCCTCCTATGACCAAGCATTAGCTTGAGGAGGGCTGCCATAGTGATTTGGTTATGTTTATTATCTGTTTTATGGACTAACCTATGGTATATGTTGCTGACACATTTCATGTGTTTGTTGTTTGTGTTTGGCTGCTGCATTTGGTTGCGATATCTTGTATATATGCATTGTGGTTTCTGTTTTTTAGTGTCTTTTGATGCAAGTTTTAATGATGGTTACATTGCCTATTGAATCCAAGTGCTACCCTTACTAAGTTTCTCAATGAAACTTACTCCCCTCAATTCTATCATTTCAGGTCCAGCTGAAAGATCACCTTCAAACTAATCTTTGTGGTTTGATTTTTAATTTGAAATTTTAGATACATGAACGTCCATATGTCTAGTTATGATCTGGAAAGTTTCATAATTTTAGGAGCACATTTGTATTTGTAATGGTGGTACTTATTGTGTTGTGCAGCAGCTGTCTAGCATCCTATTTTTGGAGTCCATTGTGTCTCAGGACCTCCTGTAACCTAGGGTGCGTATTTTGCTTAGTTAAGACCTTATTGTAGTGCATGTGTAAATGTACATGCAGTGTATGTAAAATGAGACAAGTATGTGAACATTTGAGTATTGTTTTGGCTATGTAAGTGATGTCGTGCAAAGCTGCCTAAGTATGAATGATGGGCTGCCCACTTGTAAATTCTGTTTTGGACACATAAAGTTATTAAAAGAAAGGTAATTTAATTCCTATGTGTAATGGACATATATGGGATAGCCATGGATGGCTTCTCCCTTGTGAATGAAGTGTTTGCATGGTTTGGAAAAATTGTATGGGCAAAATGGTCTAAAAGTTGCCAAAATTTTGACTTTGGACCTAAAGTTTAATATCTCCCTGTGTAGAGTGAATCTTAGTATGAAATTTTGACCACACCTAGAGTACATCAAGAGGGTTAACTGGGACTTGGAATTTCTAGATTTAGAACCGTGTAGCCAAAGATATGGCATTGTACATTTGGATGTGTTACTGTTCATTTGGTCAGAATTTTGTAACCAACTTAAAAAATCCATAACTTGTTCCATAGGTGGGCTATTGATGTAAAACAGAGTTCCTTGGTTTGATCTAAGTCTCTACTTGGTAATGTAAAACAGAGTTCCTTGGTTTGATCTAAGTCTCTACTTGGTAATGGAGCAAATAAAATGGGGGGGGGGGGTATGTGGCTAGAATGATACATTTTGTTAGTGGAAGTTATAGGTTCAGTAGCTGGTCACTAGAACTTAACAAGACTGTCGAATGTGTAGAAGCCAAAACTAAGACTTGTGCTAGTGTTTTCCTTCTTAGCTGCCACAGTTTGCATAAATATAAATATGTGTGTTATGGTTAGACCAATATGCATGTATTTACATAGTTCTCAAGAGGGTCACTTGAGTATGTACACTAGGGGTGTTGTTTTGATGACCTACAGGACACACCAAACCTGGGAGTTTAAATGCACAGTTTTGGCACCATAACTGGACTACCCCGGAGTGGGTAACAGAAGTTGGTATCAGAGCATGGTTTATACATGTACATAGCATATAGTTGCATTGCATGCATCTATGTATATGAACTCAGTTTGGTTAGCTGCTAGTGTCAAGTACCATTAAAATACCTATGATCTTTATATGTGCTCTATGGTGAATCATCAACGCAAGAAGTAAACATGGTTGCCACAAGGAGAGGGGAACCACCCTGAAGGCCTCCTATTGACTCTGGGCAACAAAGAAATGGACAAAATTGAGCGAATCATAGGCAACAGGGGGAACCAAACCCTAATGTGCCTCTAGTTTGGATAGAGCTTTAGAGGAACTTAGCTCTAATAAATGAAAACTTAGTAAGGCTTATTCAAGAACAACAGCAAGGAGTCCAAGTAGCTCTAGCAGAACCAGTTCAGGATGCACAGTAGCAACCAGAAGAGGATACTGGGAACACATCTGAATATGTTCCTTCTGGAAGCTTAGAAGACACAAATTATGAAACTATTGAGGAGGAATATGAGGACAGGAGAAATCCAAGAGGAAAAAGACTAAGTTTTAAGATTGGCCCGGTATCCAGGACCAATCCCTTAGTCTATGACCATTCCTCCACTAGGGATGAGATTGAGGATGGCCATGAGAGATGATCCAGAGAAGGGAGATAGATCATAGAGATCATAAAGAGCATCACCATACAGGGGGCTCTCACAAATCCAAGAGACATAGATAAGAGGTTCTAGAAGGCCTAGATGAGGTCAGACTGTTGGAGAGGTTCCAAGGCCTAAGACCTCCATAGTTTGATGGAAAAGTTAGGCCAAAGAGAGCTGAGGAGTGGTTAATCTTCATAGAAAAGATGTTTGAGAGGTTGCCACTCAGCTCCACTTGGAAGGTGTCACTGGCTACTGACAACTTGGTAGGCAGTGCAGAGATGTGGTGGAGAAACACATGAGATTGGTATGCTTTCCAGAAAGGTAGAAGGCCAGGAAGAAATATTGAGATGAGCTGGCCAGAGCTCACTCAGCTATTCTAGGAGTAGTACATCAGTGATGCTATCAAGGATATGAAGCAAGTTGAATTTGATGCTCTAAGGCAGGACAACCTCAGTGTCCTAGAGTATGAGCACAAATTCAATCAGTTGGTGAGGTATGCTCCTCAGTATCATGGACTGGAGGAATTGAAGGCCAAAAGATTTGCCAGAGGCCTAAAGTTAAACATTAGAAAGGCTGTTAGACCTTTTGGAGCAGTTACATACTATGAAGTAGTGTAGAGAGCTCTATTAGTAGAGCAAGAAGAGTACGAGAGTAAGTACTTTCCCAGTGGACCAGGGAAAAGTAGTCAAGCAGGAGGCAAGTAGAAGAAGCCACCATATGGCAAGGGAATTGCCAAAAGTTCCCATTTTGGTGGTGAGGCCAAGGTTAAGGGGAAGTTCCCTAGCCTAAGTGTAGGAGGTTTCATGGAAAGAAACGTTGCTACTTTGATACCCAAGTGTGTCTAAGATGTGGATCCATGGATCATTGGATCAAAGACTGCCCACAGGCTTAATGGAGGCCATTAGACCAAGGTCCAATAAGGCCTATTGGGGCAGGACCTAGAGGCGGAGCACCAAGGGAGGGACAACAGAAGCCAGTTCCTCCAGTGCCTCGGCTTCTAGTGCAAAGAGTTGGCAGAGTCTTCCAAGTGGAGAGGCCAGAGACATCAAAGTAGGGAGGACCACTAAAAGGTAACATTTACCTTAATGGTATGCCTGTTAGTGTACTGTTTGATACTGGTGCATCTATGTCTATAGTGTCTAGGAAATTTGTTAATGCCATGAAATTGCCTACTGAAATCATGCCTAGGATATTCTTAGTGAAAATAGCAGGTAGTCAATGTCTTTTCACTAATGACCTAGCTTAGGATTGTGAGCTAGTAGTAGGAAAGACTAAGGTTATGACCAATCTGCTAGTGTTGGACATTCCTAAGTATGATTTAGTGCTAGGTATGAATTGGCTTGCTATGTATAACATAAGAATTGATTGTGCTAAGAGGGAAATCACATTACCTGATGGTGAAGTGCATGCATTAGTGAATCCTAAAGAATTACTGTATGAAATGCATGGCATAGAGCTAGAGGTACTAGATGAGATACCTGTGATTTCAGAGCATGATTATTGTTATGCATTGAATCAATTGCACTGTGAAGAAGAAGTGGATAGAATACCTATAGTGAGACACTTTCCACAAGTCTTTCCTAAAGACCTGCCAGGTATTCCTCCGCAAAGGGACATTGAGTTTGAAATCAAGTTGCAACTAGAAGCTATTCCAATATCCATACCTCCTTACAGAATGCCAATCACAGAGATGAATGAGCTCTAGAAACAACTTGATGAACTTCTTGAAAAAGGGTTCATAAGGCCAAGTGTTTAACCATGGGGAGCTCCTGTTCTTCTTGTGAAAAAGAAGGATGTATGTTTGAGACTATGCATTGACTATAGGAAGCTTAATGAAGTGACTATCAAGAACAAGTATCCACTCCCTATGATTGAGGATCTGTTTGATCAACTCAGGGAGCTAAGATCTTCTCTAAGATAGATTTGAGATTTGGATACTTCCAATTGAGAGTAAGGGAAGAAGATATTCCTAAGACTGCATTCAAGACCAGATATGGGCATTATGAGTACACAGTCATGCCATTCGGTTTGACTAATGCCCGAACTACTTTCATAGACCTGATGAATAGGGTGATTAGACCACATTTGGACAAATTTGTGGTTGTGCTCATTGATGACATCCTAGTGTATCCTAATGATGAAAATGAACATGAACATCATATGAAGATTCTCCTAAAGACTTTATTGGAACATTAGCTTTATGCCAAGTTATCCAAGTGTGAATTCTGGATAAGGGAAGTGTCTTTCCTAGGACACATCATAGGTGCACAAGGCCTTAATGCAGACCCTGAAAAGGTTCAAGGCAGTACAAGAGTGCGAAAGACCAAAGACTATGAAGGAAATCAGAAGTTTCCTAGGATTAGCTAGATGCTATAGGAGATTTGTATCAGGCTCTTCCATGATTGCTTTAGTTCTTACTTATTTGACAAAGGAGGGTCAAAGATTTGGGTAGATTGAGAAGTGTGAAAAGAGTTTCCAGGAGCTCAAGCAGAGGTTGATTGAAGCTCCAGTGTTAATTCTTCCTAATCCAAGTAAGCCCTACATCATATATATAGATGCATCTAGATCTGGGTTAGGTTGTGTGCTTATGCAAGACAGAAATGTAATTGCTTATGGGTCAGGGAAGTTAAGACCCCATGAGCAAAATTATCCTACCCATGCCCTAAAACTGGCAGTAGTGATTTTTGCTCTGAAGCAATGGAGACATTAGTTGATGAGTAGTTCTTTTGTGATCTACACTGACCGTAAGAGCCTAAAGTACTTGTTTACTCAGAAAGAGCTGAACATAAGGCAAAGGAGATGGTTAGAGTACATCAAGGACTATGACTACAGTATACAGTACACAGAGGGCAAAGGCAATCTAGTAGCAGATGCCTTGAGCAAGAAGTACACGGGAATTTTGAAAGGAGGATCCATAGCTGATCATGATGAGAAAAATAGTTTGATATGCCTATGGGATAAATGGCATAAGTGGGAGAAAGCTAAAATTTACACATTGATAATTCAATCTGGATGGATTGAAGGAGCTAGAAAGGCATAGGGGATAGATCCTGATCTGAAAAAGATCTCAGGAAAGGAAAAAGGTTCCTTGTATCAATCTTTTGCCTAGAAGCAAGAATTACTGTACTTCAAGGACTGAATATATGTGCCTGAAAGACCAAAGCTCAGGGATGAAATACTTGAGGAAGCTCACACAAGCAAGTTCAATATCCATCCAGGAAGTGAGAAAATGTATAAAGACTTGTAGACTCGCTTCTGGTGGCCAAACATGAGGAAAGACTTGGTTACTTATGTCTCCAAATGTGCCACATGCTAGAGGGTAAAGGTAAAGCACCAGAAGCCAACTGGTACCCTACAGACTCTACCTAAACTAGTGAGGAAGTGGGAAACATAACCATGGACTTTTTTACTGGATTGCCTATAAGCAAATTAAGGCATAATACAATTTGGGTCATTATGGATAGGCTAACCAAATGTGCCCACTTCTTACCTATGAAACTCACAGACTCCTTGGAGAAGTTTGCTCAAATCTATGTCCATGAGATAGTGAGACTACATGGAGTGCTAGACCCCATTGTATCTGATAGAGATCCAAGATTTACAGCTTGGTTTGGGAGTGCTTTTCATAAAGCACTAGGAACCAAAATCCAATTGAGTACTGCTTATTATCCTCAGATAGATGGGCATTCTGAAAGGGTGATACAGATATTGAAATACATGCTTAAGTGCTATGTGTTGGATTTCAAAGGTGAATGGGACCAACACCTACCATTGGTGGAATTCTCATATAGCAATAGTTACCAAAGCACCATTGGCATGGCACCTTCTCAAGCATTATATGGAAGAAGGTGCATGACACCCCACTGTTGGGTGGAAGCCTTAGACAGGCTAGAGTTGGGTCCTGAAATTATTGAAGAGACTACCGCAAAAATCAAGAAAATTCAAGAGAGATTAAAGGCAGCCAATGAAAGGACCACAGCTTATGTGAACAAAAGAATGAGAGACTTGGAAGTTGAGCTTGGTGACAACGTTGGGCTGAAAGTTCCACCAACCAAAGGCACTGTTAGATTTGGCAGATGAACCAAGTTAGCTCTAAGATACATTGGTCCTTATTAGATCCTGGACAGAGTTGGCAGGGTAGCATACATGTTAGCTCTACTGCCAAGCATGTCAAGTGTTCATAATGTTTTTCACATCAGTATGCTTAAGAAGTGTGTATTAGACACAAAGCATGCTATTATAGTGGAAGACGTAGAGTTGGAACCTAACTTGACATATGAAGAGAAACCTATAGCTATCTTAGCTAGGGATACAAAAAGGTTAAGAAACAAACATATTCCCATGGTTAAAGTTCAGTGGTCACACCATTCTGAAAGGGAACCAACCTGGGAAACCGCAAAAGACCTTATGAAAAGGTTCTGGAAGAATGCCCGAAGCTGAAGGCTATTTTGGAGGACCAAAATTTTTAAGGGTGGGAGGATTGTTAGTACCTCACAAAATGGGAGAATTACAAGTGTGTCATAATGGCTAAAAACTATTATAATGTGTAATTCTCACCATAGTCATTGAAGTGTGGGGGGTAAAAGGCATGAACAACACCTCCTTAAAAGTGTTCTAAATTGGTAACTTGGGCCCCAAGAAAACCCTAAAGGATTTCTTGTTTGTCAAGCAACTATGGACTTTTTCTGTAAGGTTTTGGAAATTCAGGCACTCAATTGCAAAACTCTCAGAAAGAGACTTGGGAAGTTATGTGATGTCTGTCTATCGCTCAGTCGGTAGATTTGATAGGACGACCACGTGTGGGCGGACTAGCACGTGGTAGTATTATCACCGTTCAGTCAGAGACCGGCACTGAGCCTTGAACCCTCGACCTTAGGCTTTACACACCCTGAGGGAGTGTAAATCCCTGAGGTCTTGGGTTCAAGGATCCCCTCCGCCCATTAATGCGCCACAAGGGACAATACTAGCTAGGGTCCTCCCAGGTCGATGGAGGCCTAACCCTCCACCATCAAAACGCCTGGTGGTTAGATGTAACCCACTCCAAGTGGGTGTAAATCCCTGAGGTCTTGGGTTCAACGATCCACTCTGCCAATTAATGCGCCATAAGGGACAATACTACCTGGGGTCCTCCCAGGTCGGCAGAGGCCTAACCCTCCGCCATCATTATGGGAAGGATATAAATTGTATGAAAGTGCTATTCGAGGACCAAATTACTCATGGAAGATAAGTTTGGACAAAGGAAACACTAAAGGCAATAAGTGCCAAAAGGTCCTAGTGTAAACCTTAAGGTCTTCAAGCTTTTGACTTAAGTCTAAGGGTGGAATTGTGGAGTTATCCCACCATGGGGGAGACAGCCAAGACTAGATAATTAGTCAAAAATATTTGGCACATGTGTACCAATGAGTTTAAGGCAAAGAAACCATAATTAGTAAGAAAGAAAATGACATAAAGCAAGGTTAAGCTTGTTAAGTGTGTTTTGTGCCCTTAAGCTCTTTTAAGGCCATTTAGGTGGCCAAATCACTTATCCCTCTCTCTTTTTCATCCTCTCCCAGTCCAAGAACACAACCATACTTCCTCCATAACCACCAGACCTTTGAACTTGGAATTGATTGAAATTGAAGGTAAAAGGAAGCAATTGGAAGCAAACTAGAGCTATTTCTTGGATACTTCGAGGATCAAACTTCATTTTTGGCCTACCCACTTTGGTAAGGGTTCTCTTGCTCTCATGGGTTGTTTTCTATATTTTCAACCAACCATGGAGGTTGGGCTAACCTTGCAACCATGAGCTTGATGAACCAAGCCTAGTGAGGGGAGTGCACTTATTGAAGGTTTTGTGAGCTAGTGTGAAGTGCACAAAGATGGCTTTAAAATAAGTGTTTCTAAAGCCCAAATTTAGTACTAACTACTTTTAAAATCCTCCTAAGATGAAGCATTAGCTTGAGGAGGGCTGCTATAGTGATTTGGTTATGTTTATTATGTGTTTTATGGACTAACCTATGGCATATGTTGCTGCCACATTTCATGTGTTTGTTGTTTGTGTTTGGCTGCTGTATTTGTTTGCTATATCTTTGATTACGCTGGGTGCCATCAGGATCTCCACTGTGTGCCGTGGAGACTGCATTAGGGACTTTCGGATGTGCAGATGAACCCAGGAAGAGGGTGCTCTATGTGGATCACCTGGGATGGCCGGCAGCGTCTTTGGCTCGTCGTAGGAGGGCCTTCCTGGAACACTCGAAAAACAGGGGTTAGGAGGTCCCCAGAGTCTTTTTTTGGGGAGGAGCCTCCGACGCCCAAGTCAGTGCTTAGAAGAGATGGAGAAAGAGTAGTAAGCACAATAGATTCTTGCCTGTCGTGGCCGTGTTCTCTTTTGAAGGTTGAGAAGAAAGGAGAGAGAAGCCCCTTTACCTCAAAGTATTTTTGGCAAAGAGAGGAGAGAGAGAGAGAGAGAGAGAGAGAGCCCCCCTCTACTCGGACCATTCTTCTGGTAAATGTAGGAGGGGGTGAGCCGTTCGGATGGCAACATGTGTATGAACGGATACCATCTGTACTTCTGGGCGTGAGGGCCCTTAGCTGCTTACAGGCACCTCGGGCTGCAGCGTAGCCCTGCAGGACGTAGGCTGTGACGGCGTGTCAGAGTGTGTCTGGGGGTGGCATGTCAGGGGCCGTAAGAGTACGGTGTGTCAGAGGCTCCTTGATGGCTCCCACCATACTTCCGAGGTCTCCTGGGTTGACGTCTCCCTTCGGGGTGAGGGGCCTCTTCCCGGAGTTGTAATGGTACTTCGGCGTATTTACGGGCGCCGAAGTTGGTCTCTTCTGGGGGCTTTCACCTATAGGAACTGGCTGGCGCTCCTCCTCGAAGCTAGTTCGGTCGCCCTCCCGATGGAGGCGCTACGGTAGTTTCCCGAGCTTAGTATTGGCGGGCTACCGAGGTCGCGTGCCTCAGGTGTTTGGCTCCTTTTTTTCGGGGGTCCTAAGGTGTTCGGGGCGATAGCACTTCGGCTATCACATGCGCCCCCTCCGAAATTCGAAGTGGAGACTTCGGTTAGTGGTCCTTTCCGGGGCGCTTTTCAGGACTCGGAGTGCGACATTCGCAGGGGAGGTGATTTACCACATAGGAGGTAAGCCTTGTTCGGGCAGGTGTTAGCTGTTTGCCTTTTGTTGTTCTCAAGATACCCAAGTTCTTTACTTTTTCTTCCATGGGCTAATGGACCGTCACGTCTTTGAAACTAGGCGTGTCATTTTGGAACAGCGTGCCCGCTTTTTTAGGATGTCAGAAAATGTGTCCTAGTTTCTTGTGACAGATGACACGTGGCAGATGCTGGTTGGGATGGGCACGCCTTTTTGCGCACGAGGGGCAACTATGGCGATGTTTCGCCTTCGCGCAGCAGTTATGACGTCCTTTTGGCTGCCCTTCCT
Source organism: Aquilaria sinensis (assembly GCA_005392925.1). Lineage (NCBI taxonomy): Eukaryota > Viridiplantae > Streptophyta > Magnoliopsida > Malvales > Thymelaeaceae > Aquilaria > Aquilaria sinensis. The sequence continues at coordinate 116,763 of SMDT01000628.1, read as the reverse complement.
CGGTCTATATTAGTCTTATCCTGTCAGACTCTTCATTTGTTTTCCTTTGTGTTTCATTGTGCTCTCGTCTGCTTCTGTGCCTTTTTGTGGTGTTATTAGCGGCGGGGTGATTTCCCGCATCTTGCACGACGGCATTCAGAAATCCTGATTTCAGTAAGGCCTTCAATGTGTTCTTGCTTCGGTTTCTGCTTTTTCTTTTTGCTTCCAAAGTTGTTTTTCTTCTCTTCAGAAGTTTCTTTTTTGGCCCACCATGTCTTCGGCTATTCCTGAGAGCTGGCAACCTCTTATGTCTCACCCTTGTTGCTCCACTTCTGAGAAATTAGAGAGGTGGACAACTAAATTTTTCCTCCCTTCGTACGCCACCACAAGATTACCCCACCTCGGTCACTTTAGCTTTATGAACCGGGACGACGAGGTTACCATTTTCCGAGCCCAACTAAAGGCCAGACTTCCGTATCCTCCAGCGAAGATGATTTGTGACTTTTGCCAATTTCATGGCATAGTCATGAATCAACTTCCTCCCAACTCGTACTGCTATTTTAATGCCTTTTTCTGCATGTGTGGGGTCTTTGGGGTAAAACCCCATTTTATCCTGTTCATGCAGTATTACAAGCTCTATCCAGTTTCGAAGGGTGGCTTTATTTCATGCTACCATGGGGATTTGGGAGCAAAAAATTCATGTTCACCTTCGCTTCCAAGGGTAGTCGGCGAGGGTGGCAAAGGAAGTTCTTCTTCCTAAAGGTGGCGGAGGCCTGGTTGCATGTTCCGACTAAGTGGGCTCCGGGAAAGCTAGAGACGGATGTCGTTGACCCCAAGAAGTTGCTAACTCCTGAGTTGGCGGCAAGGTTTGCGGACTTTGACAGACGTATCCGTGCTGTCGCCGATTGGGATGCCGAGGTCCCTCCACATTCCCTCTACCCTTTCCCAATCATGTGGAAACTCATGACCGAGGAGGTTCTTCGGGAGTTGGGGGTGGTTACGGAGCACAAGACGGATCTTGGCATGCCAACTCCTGCTATCCAGGGGAAGGACTCTGGGCTGGTGAAGCTCCTTCGGAGCGAGCTCACTTATGAGGCCTTTTTTGAAAGTAAGTTTTCTCTCAAAGTTTTCAGCATAAGTGCCTGTCTGGACTCACACTGATGTTTTCCCTCTTTTTCATAGATGGGCGACGAGTCCGCTGCCTACTATAAGTCTCTCTTCCTTGGTCAAGCCAAGAAGGGAGAGCAAACGAAGAAAGGCATCTCTAAGAGGCGCAAGACTACTGGGAGCGGACCGTCTTCGGCCAAGAACGTGAAGAAGGACATCCTTCTTCCACCCTCGGAGGATGCGGTAGGAGTTGGTGTCATTGCAACTTCTACCGAGTTTGGTGACATCATTGCTACTTCCACTAAGGTTGGCAATGTCATTGCAACTTCCACCAAGGTTGCAGCTTTCACCGAGCCTGAAAATACGGCCGAGGTTCCTACCGGGGTGATTGCCCTTCCTGCTTCTTTGAGTCCCGCCACATTGGCAGATCTTGTAGGCTCTTTGGCGGGGAGTCCCTTTGCGGAGGAGCTGGAAACACACCGAAGGGATAAATGCAAACATGTTCCTACCGACATGGAAGAGGTTCGGGACTCTGATGACGACCATGTTGAGGTCGCGCCAGGTTTGTCTCCTACCCCCTTTTTTGATACTTATATCATCATAACTCTGTAGAGTTAAGGGGCTTTGCCTGATTTAGGTTTTCAACTTCTTCAGAGGATCTAGCACCCTCAGCTTGGATGGTGGAACATGCCCGTAGTCGGGCTCTTCGAGAATCCCACATCCCGAAGGACAAGGTCCCAAGGGAACCGTTTTGGTCTTTTATGGAGGACATGAACCTATTCTCCGAGGACTACCGGAAAATGGCTCCCCAGATGGCGAGGGGGGTGCTCACTCAGGCCTCCTTCAAGGCAATTGCCAAGGAGTTCGCTTCCGAGGACTCCTGTCACACCTCACATAGGCCCTGGCCCAAAATTTCAAGTTTAACTCCCAAACCCATAACTTAATTTCAAGTTCTTCAATTCGGCCAAACAACCAAAGTTACCATTAAGTCTTATTTTCTTAAGGTAAAAAGCCTGGGAGGTGGCCCACGAGGCTTATGATTAAGTCCAATAATTACTTGCAGCAGAAGTAAGGCCCAATACCACTAACTTGCAAAACAAGCAAGGCTTTAATAGATTACTTGCATGACAAGCAAGGTAACACTTAGTCAAAATTAAGTGCTTAAATGGTGTGCACTCAACTGTGCTACCTAAATGGCAACCAAGAAGCCCAAGATAGTCACTTTCTTTTGAAAAATGAAGTTTATGTGCACATGTACTTCTCGGCCATAAAAGATACACACGGAGATTTACATGATTTCATACCTCACAATACATAAACAAGCATAAGTCCATAACTAATCACATAAAGATGCCAAACTTTGGCCCAAAGCATCCACCATATATACATGTCCAAGACCATATATAAAACCTACATATAACTTGGCTACACAAGCACACCAAGTGCCCCACAGACTAGGCATCCAAAACCTATATATGTACACACAAAATGGTAGTCTACCTAGTAACCTACATGGCTATATGCCAAGATTCAAAAGACTTCCATGCCAAGTTATAGCACAAACCCGAGACCACTAATGGTCAAATAGCACCTTAAGTATCCCATACAGTAACACACACTGCAACACCAACCCTATAGCCATATTCATAGTCATGAAGGTGAAGACTATGATCAGAGCGAGAGTCCACATGTCCATACTGCTTTCCTAGACAGGTCCCAACACTACAAGCCTGCAAACTTACCACATAAGTCTCGGCCAACTTGTAAACTAAGACTTGTAATGTTCAGAACCAATAAGCTAAGCACACATTGCCACATACCTTGAAAAACAAGCAAGGTAGAACAATTTCACAAGCACAAAGCAAGTAAAACTACTCAGGCCGAATATATTTCCCAGAAAAACAAGTATGATGGGCAGTGAGTATATAACTCGGTATAGTTCACTTTCAATACCAACTCAATTAAGAGTCTATTTAGTTAAGCCGAGTATACACTCAAGGCTTAACCTCCCATTAGCTCAACATAACCTGCAAAACAAACACAAAGACAAGGAAAACGCAACATGTACATATACATGCTAAATAACTGAGAATTATAAGCGACAGTAACAAATGTTTGGTTAGCGAGCACAAAGAATTCACCAAAGCACACAATAACCCACACACATACCACAATGCCTATTCGGTCAAATCTCCATAACATGTGCCTTTGTGCATTTAGCACAACAAACTTCATCCAACACTTCACTTCCACTAGAGCTCCAAAATGTCTAGCAAATAGGCCACATTTACTAGCATTTCTAGCACATGTCCATAGTTAATTAGCTAATCAACACCATAACCGAATCAATTCTCAATAGCCCATCTAGTAACTAAGATCATTTAGCACATTTCAACCATCACTTAGTTACTCTAAACACTTGAATCATGGTTTATTACCAAGCAATCAAAGTGTTAAGTGAACCCTACCTCAAATATGCTTTCGGCCAAAATACCGACTTCCAAACAATGATGTTCTTCACCAAATTTGCCTTGCACATAACCATTTAGGCATCAACAAACCTTGTTCATGGAAGAACTACCATGTAACCAAGGGAAAACACAAAGTTACCTCAATTCAAGGTTTCAGCCAAGTACCAACTTTTAAGCCAAAGTGTTCTTCACTCAATTGGCCTAATATAACATCAATTAAACACCATTACTCCTTGTTCATGGAACACAGACCATGTATTCAAGGAAACATTAAAAATTACCTCAAACCCTAGCTTGATTTGGCTCGGCCTTCTCGATTCTTCAAGAACAAAGCTTGAACTTGAGTGATGTAGCGCCGAATCAAAGCTTGCTAGCTCGTCTTCTTCAATTTGCCTCTAATCTTGCTTGAATTCGAGATCACAATTGAGAGAGCTCAAGAACTCAACTCTCGGCCAAGGCAAACAAGAAACCCGAGATGGAAGCAAAGTAACTAATGGAGGCATGCATAACCGGTCTTAAGCCACATTGGCGTAAACTTGGCATTAACATTCACTTTCAGCTCCAACAAGTTTGCATGGTTCAATGGAGGCCTCACTTGCTCACGGTCACATATGCACCATTCAATCACTTGTTCACTTAGGCGCTTAGGCTTCTTCATGGCTCATAATGCCAAGCACAAATCAACACAAGTCCCAAGGTACCATTTCTCCCATATAAAACCGGTCAAGTAGCTAGTGTGAACACTAGTTAGTCTAACTAAAGTAAGGACAACTTGTACCTTAGTGGAAGACATGATGTGACTAGTTATCATTGTTGTCTGCCTTAATTTGGTCTAGTAGACCACAACTCCTTGTAATGTTTGCATGGCTGAAAATGATCACTTCAACTTTGTGGTTTTACTGGTACCACTACTTAAGTGTGCAATTTGGTCCCCTTTCTTTGATTCTGTTATTGTTCCCATAGTCAAGTTTCTATGTGCAATTAGGACCCAAAAGTTCCCAGCTTTGCACATACATCACTATACTAGTTTCCACAGTCCTTCACATTATTCCTCTATGTTCCTTGGCCTAAGCCAAGCACTTAGGAGGTGAGTCTAACAATTCCTCCCTCCTTAAAGAATTTGGTCCTCCAAATTCTTCACCAACTTATGGTACAACTGAGGGTACTTAAAGGCAATTTCCTATTCTACTTCCCAGGTTGCCTCTTCAGGAGTGTGATTACTCCACTGTACCTTAATCATAGAAATCCACTTGCTCCTCAATTTCCTAGTATCCTTTGCCAGGAACTGAATTGGCACTTCTTCATACGTGAGGTTTGGTGCCATAGTTACAGCAGCAGGTATTTCTATCTGCTTGAAGCTTGGAACATATTTCTTGAGCAAGCTCACATGAAACACATTATGTATGTTCCCAAGTTATGGTGGCAAATCTAACTGATATGCCACATTCCTAACTTTGGCCAGTATTTGATATGGCCCAACATATCTATGTGCTAGTTTCCCCTTTTTCCCAAATCTGATTACTCCTTTCATTGGAGAAACTTTGAGCCACAACCAGTCTCCTTCCTGGAATTCCAGGTCTTTTCTCATTTTCAGGTTTGCATAGGCTTGCTGCCTACCATTTGCAGTTTTGATCCTTGTTTGAATCAATTTAATCTTTTCAGTAGTTTTCTTAATAATGTCTGGCCCCAATTCCAATTTGTCTTCTGGCTGATGCCAGCAGTGAGGAGTAATACATCTCCTGCCATATAAGGCTTCATAAGGAGCCATTCCTATCACTGAATGATAGCCATTATTGTAGGAAAACTCTATCAATGGAAGTTGTACATCCCATTCACCCTGGAAGTCAATCACACAGCACCTTAACATATCTTCCAGAGTCTGTATAGTTCTTTCTGTTTGTCCATCAGTCTGTGGATGGTAGGCAGAACTAAATTTAAGCTTTGTGCCCAATGCCTGATGTAGGGATTTCCAAAACCTAGAAACAAAGCTAGGATCCCTATCTGAGACTATGCCATCAGGTATTCCATGCAATCTTACTATTTCTCTTATATAGAGTTGTGCTAGTTTATCCAAAGAATCAGTAAGATTCATGGGAAGGAAATGGGCTGCCTTGGTCAATCTGTTTACAATGACCCAAATGGCATTATGCTTCCTCCTTGTTAGTGGCATACCCACTACAAAATCCATTGATATGGATCCCCATTTTCTCTCAGGTATAGGCAAGCTTTATAGCTTTCCTCCTAGTTTCTGGTGTTCCACCTTCACTTGTTGACATGTTTCATAACTAGCTACAAGTGAATTAATATCCTTCTTCATATATGGCCACCAAAAATATACTCTGAGAGTATGATACATTTTTATGGCCCCTGGGTGCATACCCAACTTACTAGAGTGAGCTTCCTCCAGTATTTGAACTCTTAAGTTGTCCTCTTCAGGCACATACAACCTATTCTGAAAGTATAGCACTCCTTGCTTAAAGGAAAAACCTTGGAATAGTGCTCCCTTATTCTTACCAGAAACTCTATCTCTTTATCACCAGCTTGAGCTTTTTTAATAAGCTCTTTCCATCCTGGGGTAATGGTGAGTACCTTCAGCTGCTCACCTTCTTTAGCTAGCCATTGGCTTGCCAGGTAAGTAATACTCAGGCTTTCGACCTTATGCTCAATCCCACCACCTTTGAGTATTCCAGTATAGCTTCTACTCAAACCTTCTGCCACCACATTGGCTTTCCCAGCTGTGTATTCAATTACACAGTCAAAATCCTTCAAATATTCCAACCACCTTCTTTGCCTCATATTTAAGTCCTTCTGAGTAAAAAGGTACTTGAGACTTTTGTGGTCTGTAAATACTTGGAATTTATTACCAAGAAGATAGTGTCTCCACTGCTTAAGAGCAAAGACCACAGCTGCCAATTCCAGGTCATGCACTGGATATTTCTTTTCATGTGGTCTCAATTGTCTGGACCCAAAAGCAGTGGCTTGTTTCTCCTGCATCAGGACACATCCAAGTCCTATATGAGAGGCATCTGTATATACCTCATATTCCTTTTCAGGGTTTGGCAGGACTAGTATAGGAGCTGTAGTCAGTCTCCTCTTTAGCTCTTGAAAGCTTTCTTCACATTTGGTTTCCCAGACAAACTTCTGATTCTTTCTGGTTAATTGAGTCATAGGTGCTGCTAGAACAGAAAAATTTGGCACAAATCTTCTGTAATAGCCAGCCAACCCCAGGAAGCTTCTGACATCCCTTACTCTCTAGGGCTGTTTCCAATCCAGGATTGATCTTACCTTTTCAGGATCTACAGCCAATCCTTGATCATTTATTATGTGACCCAAAAACCCAATTTCTTGAGTCCAGAATTTACATTTACTCAACTTTCCATAAAGCCTATATTCTTGGAGCAAGCCAAGCACTACCTTAAGGTGTTCTTTATGAGTTTCCTCATCTTTGGAATATACCAAGATATCATCAATAAACACCACGACAAAGTGGTCTAGGTGTGCTCTGAACACCCTCTGCATTAACTCCATAAAGAATGCAGGTGCATTAGTAAGCCCAAATGGCATTACTGTATACTCAAAGTGTCCATACCTAGTCCTGAAAGCAATCTTAGGTATATCCTCCTCCCGTACCCTTAACTGGAAATATCCAGATCTCAAATCTATCTTGGAGAACACTTTTTCTCCCTTTAATTGATCAAACAAATCTTCTATCCTTGGGAGAGGGTATTTGTTCTTTATGGTTAATGCATTTAGTTTTCTGTAGTCAATGCAAAGTCTAAGGGTTCCATCCTTCTTTTTCACAAATAACACAAGTGCTCCCCAAGGAGACACACTGGGTCTAATGAACGCTTTCTCCAGCAGTTCATCCAATTGCTTCTTGAGTTCTACCATCTTAGGCATTGCCATTCCATATGGAGCAGTAAATACTGGTGCTGCTCCTGGTACCAACTTTATTTCAAATTCGACCTCTCTCATGGGTGGCAATCCAGGTAAGTCTGCAGGAAAGACTCCTGGAAAATCCTGAACTATAGGTATCTTCCTAAGTTCATTTGCTACTTCCTGGTCATTTAGTTCCAGGCACTCCTGCTCACTTTCTGGAGTTACCATCTCCAGTACTTCCAAGTGATAGTCCCTGGCTAACTCTAGGGACTTATCCAAGTCATATGGTATTCCACCAGGCATTATTAATTGTCTGGCCTGACAATCAATAATTACTTTATTTTCTCCTAACCAGTTCATGCCTAAGATCACATCATAGTCATGTGTCTCTAGCACTATGAGATTAGTTCTCAGTTTCAGTTTGCCTATCAGTATCTCACAGTTTTCAACCATGTAATAGGCAAATAAAACTTCATTGCCAGATGTTCTTACCAAGTACATGTGGGTCATATATGTTACTTCTAGATTCATGGCCTTAACCAAGCTATTAGATATGACAGACAATGAAGCCCCACTATCAAACAGACCAGATACTAATTGGCCATTAAGGTAAATTGTACCTTTCAAGGCCCTCCTGCTAGTCTTTTGCTGACTAGGCTCCCTTCCTGCATCCTCAGCTTTAGGTGTCTCTTGCCCTCTTCTAGAAGATTCCAGTTGAAACACCCTTCTTGGAAGTGCACCAGGCCTTCTTTGTTCTTGAGGTACTCTAGGTGCTGGCCTCCCTCCCTGGGCTAGCCCTTGAGTCCTCAACTCGGGCATAGGCATCTGCCCTCTAAGTCCCCTGCGATTGAAAGTTCCCAGCAGTTTCCTATTGTCCTCACCCCTCTTTGGGCAAACTCTGACCTAGTGATCTGGCGCTCCACAACTACGACAACCATTGGAAGCCTTGAAGCATGGCTTATTGCCTTGAGACTTCCCACAAGTGTTGCACTGAGGACCATACTGCTGTGGTTGTGATGCTCTTTCCTTCTTATTCCCTTTCCTGCCTCCACCTGTGTCCTTCTCTTCTCACGGCCTCTTTGAATGATGACCTTTCTGAGTTCAACTTCCACTTCCAGGCCCACTCCTGGATTGTTCTTGGAACTCTTGCTCTAGTGCTAAGGCACTCTGCATCACAGAATAGTAGTCCCGAGCTCCTACTGCCCTGAGAATCTAGCTCAACTCAGGTCTTAGTCCCCTGATAAACCTCTTGGTTCTTAACTCTTTTTGTCCTTCATACTGTGGGGCATATATGATCAAATTGTTGAACTTCTGCTCATACTCTAGCACAGTATGGTCCTCCTGCTCTAGCTGATCAAACTCTACCTAATTTTGATCCTTCTGGGCTTCACTTACATACTGCTTGTGGAAGACTTGAAGGAAGTCTTCCCATCTCATAGGCCTCCTCCTGTCTGGGGGTCTCCTCTAATTTCTCTCTTGATAGCTTCTCTGTACTGCTCTCCACCAAAGCTCAGCATTACCTTCTAGCCTGAAAGTGGCTAGCAGTACTTTCTGAGTAGATGTGGCCTCCATTCTTTTAAAGATTTTCTCCACCTGATATATCCAGAACTCTGCCTCATCTGGGTCACATCCTTCTCTGAAGATGGGAGGTTTCAGTGCCAGGAACCCCTCCAACTGGCCCTCCCTGAGTCCCCCTCTTCTATGCCATCCTCTGCTCTCCTCCATGCCTCTGGATCTGTCCCTTGATGACCTTCTCTTTACTATAGTTTATTGAGTATAAGGTTTAGTCCTTCCAAAGTATATATAAGCATCCCTTTCCTCAATGTCTGGGTTGTCCTCATCTTCCTCCTCTATCCTAGTTTCCTGTCTCACTTCTGATCTCAGTCTCCTAGCCCTGGGATGCCTTCTGTCTTCATCTACTTCCTATTCTTCTTGATTCCCTCCAGCTCTGCTGGATTGGTCATAACCCACTGGCTCTTTGCCATGCCTTCTTCTCCTTCTTCTTCCTTCAGTTTCTACTGGCTCTGAATTTTCCTGGTCTTGGGCTTGGCCTCTAGCCAAGGCTTGCATTCCCAGCACCAGTTGAGCCACAGTAGCATGCAGTGACTCCATCATCACTTCCATCCTCTCTTGTCTGTCTCTACTGGGTCCAGGTACTTAGAACCTGGCAGTTGGCTCTTCGGCCAAGTTATGTTCCATATCTTTTGCCTGTGTTTCAGGCACATTTTCCTACAGTCCCTCTGTGCAATGGGCTGCAGTGTCTTCCCCTTGTCTCAGGGAATCTCTGTCCCTGCCTCTTGTTCTCATCCTGCACTTTCAATAGCAGATATTCACATACATCCAATATTACAAGTCTTATATAAGTTAGACCTAAGTGGGACACTGTCTAGGCTAATGCTCTGATCATTCTAACCTAAAGCAGGCTCTTATACCAAACAAAGCCTATCACACCTCACACAGGCCCTGGCCCAAAATTTCAAGTTTAATTCCCAAACCCATAACTTAATTTCAAGTTCTTCAATTCGGTCAAACAACCAAAGTTACCATTAAGTCTTATTTTCTTAATGTAAAAAGCCTGGGAGGTGGCCCACGAGCCTTATGATTAAGTCCAATAATTACTTGCAGCAGAAGTCAGGCCCAATACCACTAACTTGCAAAATAAGCAAGGCTTTAATAGATTACTTACATGACAAGCAAGGCAACACTTAGTGAAAATTAAGTGCTTAAATGGTGTGCATTCAAGTGTGCTACCTAAATGGCAACCAAGAAGCCCAAGATAGTCACTTTGTTTTGAAAACTGAAGTTTATGTGCACATGTACTTCTCGGCCATAAAAGATACACGAGGAGATTTACATGATTTCATACCTCACAATACATAAACAAGCATAAGTCCATAACTAATCACATAAAGATGCCAAACTTTGGCCCAAAGCATCCACCATATATGCATGTACAAGGCCATATATAAAACATACATATAACTTGGCCACACAAGCATACCAAGTGCCCCCACAGACTAGGCATCCAAAACCCATATATGTACGCACAAAATGGTAGTCTACCTAGTAACCTACATGGCTATATGCCAAGATTCAAAAGACTTCCATGCCAAGTTATAGCACAAACCCGAGACCACTAATGGTCAAATAGCACCTTAAGTATCCCATACAGTAACACACACTACAACACCAACCCTATAGACATATTCATAGTCACGAAGGTGAAGACTATGATCAGAGCGACAGTCCACAAGTCCATACTGCTTTCCTAGATAGGTCCTAACACTACAAGCCTGCAAACTTAGCACATAAGTCTCGGCCAACTTGTAAACTAAGACTTGTAATGTTCAGAACCAATAAGCCAAGCACACGTTGGCACATACCTTGACAGACAAGCAAGCTAGCACAATTTCACAAGCACAAAGCAAGTAAAGCTAGTCAGGCTGAATATCTTTCCCTGAAAAACAAGTATGATGGGCCGTGAGTATATAACTCGGTAGAGTTCACTTTCAATACCAACTCAATTAAGAGTCTATTTAGTTAAGCCGAGTATACACTCTAGGCTTAACCTCCCATTAGCTCAACATAACCTGCAAAACAAACGCAAAGACAAGGAAAACCCAACATATACATATACATGCTAAATAACCGAGACTTATAAGCCACAATAACAAATGTTTGGTTAGCAAGCACAAAGAATTCAGCAAAGCACACAATAACCCACACACACACCACAAATGCCTATTCAGCCAAACTCCATAACATGTGCCTTTGTGCATTTTGCACAACAAACTTCATCCAACACTTCACTTCCACTAGAGCTCCAAAATGTCTAGCAAATAGGCCACATTTACTAGCATTTCTAGCACATGTCCATAGTTAGTTAGCTAATCAACACCATAACCGAATCAATTCTTAATAACCCATCAAGTAACTAAGATCATTTAGCACATTTCAACCATCACTTAGTTACTCTAAACACTTGAATCATGCTATATTACCAAGCAATTAAAGTGTTAAGTGAACCTTACCTTAAATATGCTTTCGGCAAAAATACCAACTTCCAAACAGTGATGTTCTTCACCAAATTTGCCTAGCACATAACCATTTAGGCATCAACAAACCTTGTTCATGGAAGAGCTACCATGTAACCAGGGGAAAACACAAAGTTACCTCAATTCAAGCTTTCGGCCAAGTACCAACTTTCAAGCCAAAGTGTTCTTCACTCAATTGGCCTAATATAACATCAATTAAACACCATTACTCCTTGTTCATGGAACATAGACCATGTATTCAAGGAAACATCAGAAATTACCTCAAACCCTAGCTTGATTTGGCTTAGCCTTTTTGATTCTTCAATAACAAAGCTTGAACTTGAGTGATGTAGTGCCGAATCAAAGCGTGCTAGCTCGTCTTCTTCAATTTGCCTCTAATCTTGCTTGAATTCGAGATCACAATTGAGCGAGCTCAAGAACTCAACTCTTGGCCAAGGTAAACAAGAAACCCGAGATGGAAGCAAAGTAACTAACGGAGGCATGCATAACCGGTCTTAAGCCACATGGGCTTAAACTTGGCATTAACATTCACTTTCAGCTCCAACAAGTTTGCATGGTTCAATGGAGGCCTCACTTGCTCACGGTCACATATGCACCATTCAATCACTTGTTCACTTAAGCACTTACGTTTCTTCATGGCTCATAATGCCATGCACAAATCAACACAAGTCCCAACATGCCATTTCTCCCATATAAAATCGGCCAAGTAACTAGTGTGAACACTAGTTAGTCTAACTAAAGTAATGATAACTTGTACCTTAGTGGAAGACATGATGTGACTAGTTATCATTGTTGTCTGCCTTAATTTGGTCTAGTAGACCACAACTCCTTGTAAAGTTTTTCATGGCCGAAAATGATCACTTCAACTTTGTGGTTTTACTTGTACCACTACTTAAGTGTGAAATTTGGTCCTCTTTCTTTGATTCTGTTATTGTTCCCATAGTCAAGTTTCTGTGTGCAATTAGGACCCAAAATTTCCCAGCTTTGCACATACATCACTGTACTAGTTTCCACAGTCCTTCACATTATTCCTCTATGTTCCTTGGCCTAAGCCAAGCACTTAGGAGGTGAGCCTAACAACTCCCTTGCTGCTAGAGTTTTCGAGCATGCTGCTCAGGTAATTCCTCAGGCTCCTTCATTTTTCCTCCCACTTTTTTGTCATAGTGTTTTGGCTTTCTTTGTGTAAATTTCACTAAGTACCTTATTTTTTACAGCTCCTGGGGTATAGTGGGTACCTTCAAGCTTGGGCAGCAAAGCAGTCCTTGGTCCAAGCTTGGGCCGAAGGTAAACTTGAGAAGGCCAAGGTTTTTTGTGCTAACTCGGTTGTGACGAACACCGAGTTGAGCCACATAGCCAAGGAGAGGGTTGCCAATCTTCGGGAGGAATTCTTGAAGGGCCAAGAGGAGCTCTTGAAGGATTTTTCCAAGAAGATGTCCGACCTTGGTGTGAAAATAATGAGTCTGACTTCGGCCAACGAGATCCTTTAAAAGGAAAAAAAAAAGGGAATCTTCCCTTTTGGAGAAGGCGATGGCTGAGAATGCTCAACTCCAAGCTAGGGTCGACTAGCTGGAGAAGCATTCAAAGAAGAAGAAGAAGATAAAGGAGATGGAGAAGGAGGTCGAAGACCTTCGGAAGGAGGTTTCGGATCTTTAGAATGAGGCGAACGATCTGGACATCAAGAAAGACAAGGTCGTTCAGGCGACTAAGGTTTGCCTTTCAGGACGACTTCTGCCTAGCTCGTCACCAATTTCTGAAGAGATATCCGGACCTCAACCCTTTCTTTTTGGCTGCCCTGGATATTCCCGAGGGGCCTCGGTGGACTTGGTCTACACTCGAGTTCCTCAATCTGGCATTTGCTCCTCCTTCTGCATCGAAGGTAGCGGCTAAAGACACAGGAGCCAGAGCTTCCCATGACGCCGGGGACCCTTAGTTATTCTAGGGCCTTTGCCTTCCTCTTTTTCTTTGTATTTTTCTTCTTGTGACCTTCTTCTTATACTTAAGACCTTCTTCAATAAATTTTCCTTCATGATTTAGTTAAGTCTTTCGAGCAATTTTTGTTTCCTAATTGTCCCGACCACTTTCGGTCAAGGGACTTCAGAAAGGCATGTTTCGCTCGTTTCCTCGGCCAATCTTCGAGTAAACGTTCGTTGTTGGGGAAGTTCCCTTACGCAAATTTTAGCCTGTCGGCCGTATTTGGTAGACTTCACCTTTTTTGGGCATACAACCCAATCAATCTTCAGAAGGAAAACAAGACTTTCGGGAATCGATGGACTTCACCTTTTCAGGGCACATAACCCTATCAATGAGGAGAACAAGACTTTCGGGAGTCGATGGACTTCACATTTTCTCGGCAAGTATTTTCAGATAGGGGAAAACTTCTGTACTTAAAGAAAATTTCTCACTTGTACAATTTCTGATATGAAATTCTAAGTATAGAATTTCTTTAAGGCCTCCGAGTGCCGTGCGTTTTTCATTTTTCCTCCTTCGGTGCCAGCAAGCTTGTATACTCCCTTTTGGACCTCTTCTAGGACCAAATGTAAGGCCCTTTCCTATTTGGTGGAGGTGCCCTATGGGTTGGTTTTCGGGGTTCGGACTCGGCCTTTCGAAGAACGAGGTCGACATTCCCTATTCCTTTTGGCCTATCATGCAGGTTTGTGCTCCTGGCTACTTCTGCTGGAAGGCCTTTCTTCCGAGCTTGGCCATTTTTCTATGTTCGTCAACTAGGTTGAGCTTAGTTCTCAACCTGAGGTCGTTTCCTCTTTCGTCAAACACTTCTATTCTAGCTGCTGGCCGTACTACTTCGAATGGATAATGGCCTTTGTACTAGAGAGGTGTCTCCCTCGTGGCCCCTCGGGGAGTTGTCTAGTATTTCCTTAGTTCATCCGGAAGGTCTCCTGGCCACTTTCCCTTTGCTTTTCCCAATCCTTTTTAATAGTCCCTCTTCATAGTTCTGTTGGTTATCTCAACTTTGTTTGTTGCTCTGGCACTGAGCTAGTGGGGCGGAGTGCATTTTTGACGTTGGTGATGAATTCTTGGAATCCCTTGTTCATAGACTAGGGACCATTATCGGCCGCTATCACCGTCGGTATGCCAAATCTGCATATCACATTCTTTCAAACGAACTTTTGTATATCTTTTACTGGGGTGATTGTTAGGGGTTCTGCCTCGTTCCACCTAGTGAAGTAGTCCACTGCTGCTATGCATAGCTTCACTCCTTCGGGTGTTATCGGGGGTGGCCCGGTGAGGTCTATGTCCCATGCTGCAAAGAGGGAAAAGGTAATCCTTCGGTGTTATCCACTCCAAAGGCAGTCTTTGGGTGCTGGCGTGTCTTTGGCAATTTTCACGCTTCCTAGCCGAGGTGTCTTGCACCGCTTATTTGCTGATACCTTTCTGTAACGGACTTGCATACCCTTGACATAATAATTTCTCCTTAATTAGGAGATGTCATCTGGAACATCTTCGCACTTTTTACCGCTTCATGAGGGTTTTCTTGAGGACTTCTTCGGTTGCGAGATTCCTTTTCGGAGGATCTTTCCTCCCATCGTCCGAAGTTACTATATTTAGCGTTGCCATGCTCGAATGGCTCGGTATTTTGGTATTTTTTGGTCCTGGTCAAGCTGTCTGCTTCTTCGGCATTGTCTCGGAGAGGTGTGTTTTCAATACGCACTGTATCGCACTTTCGAATGAGCTTTGCTACACCCTTATGGTATTTTGCCGAAGTTGGACCCTCTTTGCTATAGTCCCCTGCCATTTGCCGTACTAGAAGCCAGCACCATGGCGTAGACATCTTTTTGCAGCAAGAGGTACCCGACTTTGTTGCCAAGGAGATGGCGACCTCTCTCCGGGTTCAGAACTCCTTCGACGGGGAAGTCTGGGTCACTTTAACCCTGTTTCTCCCGTAGATCTCATCCTGAGGGGTATGTTTCCCACCGAGGACTCTTCTCGTCGATCTCCGCTTCCCATACTCCTGTGAGTTAACACGGGACTCTTCTCCGATGAGGTATTGATGAAGAGGACCCTCGGCTCGAATTTAGCTGCGGCCATCTTCGGTCTAACTGCTGCATCTCTTTGACCACGACAGAGCATGAGAATTCAAGCAGGAAGGCCATGGTAATAGTTAGAGGACATTCACCCTAAGGTAGGAAGTCCCTGCCATGGTGGTTTGGTCGTCGGTTGGTCCTCTGGCGCGGACGGGGACCTCGAAAGTCCTTGGTCCTTAGAACGCCGAGTTTTCAACAACAACGGCCTGGGAATGGTTTCCTATAGACGGTGCCAAATGATGGCACTGGGACCAATCAGGATCTCCACTGTGTGCCGTGGAGACTGCAGCAGGGACTTCCGAATGTGCAAATGAACCCAGGGAGAGGGTGCTCTGTATGGATCACCTGGGATGGCCGGCAGCGTCTTTGGCTCATGGTAGGAGGGCCTGCTTGAAACACTTGGAAAATAGGGGTTAGGAGGTCCCCGGAGTCTTTTTCCGTGGAGGAGTGTCCGACGCCTAAGTCAGTGCTTAGCAGAGATGGAGAAAGAGTAGTAAGCACAAGAGATTCTTGCCTGTCATGGCCGCGTTCTCTTTTGAGGGCTGAGAAGAGAGGAGAGAAAAGCCCCTTTACCTCAAAATAGTTTTCACGGAGAGAGGAGAAAAAGAGAGAGAGAGAGCCCCCCTCTGGTCGGACTATTCTTCTGGTAAATATAGGATGGGGTGAGCCGTTCGGATGGCAACCTGTGTTTGAACGGATACCATCCGTACTTATGGGCGTGGGGGCCCTTAGTCGCCTGCAGGCTCCTCGGGCTGTAGCGTAGCCCTGTAGGACGTAGGCTGTGACGGCGTGTCAGAGCATGTCTGGGGGCGGCGTGTCAGGGGCCGTAAGAGTACAGTGTGTCAGAGGCTCCTTGATGGCTCCCTCCGTACTTCTGAGGTCCCCTGGGTTGACGTCTCCCTTCGGGGTGAGGGGCATCTTCCCGGAGTCGTACTGGTACTTAGGCGTATTTACGAGCGCTAAAGTTGGTCTCTTTAGGGGGCTTTCACCTACAGGAGGTGGCTAGCACTCCTCCTCGAAGCTAGTTCAGTCACCCTCCCGATGGAGGCGCTACGGTAGTTTTCCGAGCTTAGTATTGGCGGGCTACCGAGGTCGTGTGCCTCAGGTGTTTGGCTCCCTTTTTCCTGGGGTCCTAAGGTGTTCAAGGTGATAGCACTTCGGCTATCAATCTTGTATATATGCATTGTGGTTTTTGTGTTTTAGTGTCTTTTGATGCATGTTTTAATGATGGTTGCATTGCCTACTGAATCCAAGTGCTACCCTTACTAAGTTTCTCAATGAAACTTACTCCCCTCAATTTTTTCATTTCAAGTCCAACTGAAAAGATCACCTTCAAACTAACCTTTGTGGCTTGATTTTTAATCTGACATTTTAGGTTCATGAACTTACATATGTCTAGTTATAATCTGCAAAGTTTGGTGATTTTAGAAGCACATTTGGTGTTTTTAATGGTGGTACTTATTGTGTTGTGCCGCAACTGTTCAGCATCTTGTTTTTGGAGTCCATTGTGTCTCAGGACCTCCTATAACCTAGGGTGTGTATTTAGCTTAGTTAAGACCATATTGTAGTGTGAGTAAAATGAAACAAGTATGTGGACATTTAAGTAATGTTTTGGCTATGTAAGTGATGTGGTGCAAAGCTGCCTAAGTATGAATGATGGGCTACTTACTTGTAAATTCTGTTTTTGCCACATAAAGTTGTTAAAAAAAAAGGGAATATAATTCCTATGAGTAATGGACATATATGGGATTGCCTTGGAGGGCTTTCCCCTTGTGAATGAGGTGTTTGCATGGTTTGGAAAAATTGTATGGGCAAATGGTCTTAAAGTTGCCAGAATTTTGTCTCTAGACCTAAAGTTTAATATCTCCTTATGTAGATTGAATCTTGGTATGAAATTTTGACCACGCCTAGGGGACATCTAGAAAGTTAACTAGGATTTGGAATTTCTAGATTTAGAGCCTCTTACCCAAAGATATGATGTTACAAAATTGGCTGAGTTACTGTTTATTTGGTCAGAATTTTGTAACCAACTTCAAAAATCCATAACTTGGTCCATAGGTGGGCTATTGATGTAAAAAAAAATTCCTTGGTTTGCTATAAGTCTCTAATTCATAATTGAGCAAATAAAACTATGGGCTATGTGTCGCGGAACGGGGCCCCAGTGCCCCTAATCTCGTAGGCCCTTAGGGATTATGAATCCCACTAGTTACTATTGGCTAACTATTACTTGTCAATATAAATTAAACAATTTATATGCAACTAGTTTCTTAGCCTACTTATGCATGCTTCTGTCCTGGCAATGCAAACGAATTTTATAAGTCATGGATTAAAAACATTGCTCGAGCATTTCACTAAATCATATATAAAACGTGCCAAGACCTTGAAAATACTGGTTGCTTTAACTATAAGTAACAGTTTGTGCATACATTACACCTCTAGCATGCACCCAAAAGTACTAAGATGGATTTACATCATAATGTATCCTATTAGAGGCAGCTTACTTAGTACACAAAGTACTATGTACAAGAGACAAAAACTACTAACTAAGATCAACTACTTGAGTCCCACCTTGGGCTATACCAAGCTCCAAGTGTAAACCCTTCACTAGATCTTGTTCTTGTGTACTCTTAGCCTCTACATTGTAAAGGCACAACTTGGTTAGCACATAACTTATACCACAAGTAACTTAGAATCACTAGGATTCTCAAGAGAAATACCTGCAAAACAGAAAGCTTAGGCCTTAGCTATCACCTAGTGATTAGGCCCGGAGTTAGAACCTGCACAATAAGACTTAAGGGAATGAGTACTTGAAAGTACTCAGTAAGGATCCCTTGAATACCTGCAAGGAAAAATGCAACAACACTATGCAAATATGACAACCAAGCAACCAAACAAGCAATTCAAACAACTTGAAAGTACCAACAAGGACCCTTGAACTCAAACAATCAACAAAATATAAGATATGCAATGTATGGATGTATGGTATGAAATGCACACAATATATGCACTTGGTACTTTTTGCACTCTAGGTGCCTTAAAACTTTGCCATGAGCTCAAACGGCGGAGGTACTTGAGATACTGGCACTCGTATCCCGGACACTTTACCTCACTTAAGTCCCACTTACGGGTTCTAGAGTAGGTCGTCACCTATCTCAAACTTAGCCGCCTTTACCCTTAACTTATTGTACAGGGTAGTCTTCCTATGTGGTTTAACTAGCGAAACCCTCAAGGTTTAACTCAGAACACTACTAGTGGCTTGCTTACCAAACCAAATGGTTCAGTCGGGATCAACTTAGGTTTTTCTCTTCATTGACCATATGTAAATGACGCTCTATACGGCCAATAAAGAGTCTAAAAACCCACTTAAATCCCCTTAATGCTCATCTAAAAGCTTAAGCACTATGAATAACTTAGCCACCAACTCACACTTATGTTCTTAACCACACAACTTGACTACCTCTTCAATAATGGACAATTCCCGCTCTAGGAATGAATTCTAGACCCAACCGAGGCTATGGAACATCTTAGAATAGCCTAGGAATAGAAACCGAGAGTCTAAGTCACTCTTAAGATGGCCGGAAAAATGGGCCAACATTTCATAAAGTTGCCTCTGGCGCTGCGGCGCCATAGAGCAAAAGCTCAGCGCCGGCGAACAAAACTTCCTGAGTGAAAAATCACCTCCTGGCGCCGCGGCGCCAGTCACTCACTTCCGGCGCTGTGGCGCCAATGCCATTTTCTGCGGGGCGCTGCGGCGCCAGTACATTTACTTCTGGCGCTGCGGCGCCAACGCCATTTCTGCGAGGCGCGATAGGTGCCTTCTTGCACTCAAACTACTCAAACTCTCTCATTTCCAATCCAAACGAAATGGGTCTTGTTCCTAACTCATTCCCACACACAAAACTACCAAACCATGCATTATTTGAACTTAATTACTTGAACCCTTACCTCAATTTAGCCACACAAGCAAGCATTGACACAAAGCCTCCTTAGTTCAATTAAGCTTCCTTAAGCTTCCTTGAGTTCCACACCTAAAACCAAAGCAATTTGGCATCCAACCCAATCAAACTAAGACCATTTCTAGCTCTAGAAACAACCTAGAATCAATCCAAATGATCTCAAGAAGCTTACGTATGAATTTGAGTCCAAAACTAGCTTCCAAAGAGCAACTTGAGCTAGAACACTATCAAAGAAGCTTGGTGATGCTTTCTAACACCTTGGGCACCCTTAATTTGATGAAAACTTGCAAGAAAATGGAAGTTTGGGCTGTGATTTTGAGAGAGGAGAGAGAGCTACGAATTTGAGACTTAGAACAAAATGACTAAGGAAGAAGAAGACTTAGCTTATAAGCTTATAAAGCAACTTTTCCCTCCCTTGCACTTAAGTCCTCCTACTCTTAAAAGCTTCAAATGAGTCACTAAACTCTCACCCAAAACTACATTTCTTTGCTCTAAAGGATGCTAAAAGCTTCTCATACTTAATTTTCTTGGACACTTTAGCCACTTAAGATTTAAATGGCCCAAAAACACACTTAGTGCCACAAGTTCTCAAAACTCACAAGGATGGTTCTAAAAGCTAGAATAACTAATGGTCTTGATTTAACTATGCCAAATCACACTTAGGAACTCAATTACTTAATTAAGCTCATCTTACTTGCTTATCAAAGTGCTAACTTGAGGTACTTAATTTAATGAATACTTAATCAAAGTACAATAAACACTTACTTGATTAATCAACTAGGAGAGCCGTCACACTATGTGGCTAGAATGGTACATTTTATTAGTGGAAGTTACAGGTGTAGTAGCTGGTCATTAGAACTTAACAAGATTGCCTAATGTGTGGATGCCAAAACTAAGACTTGTGCTAGTGTTTTCCTTCTTAGCTGCCATAGTGTGCATAAATATAAATATGTGTGTTGTGGTTAAGCGAATATCCATGTATTTACATAGTGCTCAAGAGGGTCACTTGAGTATGTACACTAGAGGTGTTGTTCTGATGACCTACAGGACACACCAAACTTTCGTTTCTTGATTACCGAGTAGACCAACTTAAACTGATGACATTAATATCGTATATCAACTCATCTGAGCATGGCCATGCATTTTTCTAAGTCTTACTCTATCAAGGGGCCTGAAGATATCACTCCCGTTACGTAGGAGGGACAAATCGCATCTTGATCATACAAATGCCTCCGCATGATATGTGAAATACACAACGATGTCCTTCAAGTTCACTCAGTTATGAGCAACAAAGGAAAATATCAAAGTATCTGACTCACATATAGGGAACCTTGATGATCTTAGGTCGAAGGACTACATATATCATGATCACTATGAGGATCACTTATGACACTCATATAACGATCCATGTAGTGTTCTCATGGTGGGTCGGTCCAGTACACAAGTTCTCCAACTTGTACCCATATGCAGACTACATATCTCATATTAGTCTCCACATATGCTAGTCATTATGTATTATTGCAACCCGCTCCACAATAATACTAGACTAGGGACGTTTGAGAATATCATTATTCTAGGGTTACAATTATGTTTGTTAAGTTACGCAGAAACAAAAACAACAAACATAATTGTTGGATTAATGCCTTAATAAAATATCATGACTCAATGTGCAAAAATACAATCATCTCATGATTGGCCTGTTGGGCACAACACTAACATATTCTACATTCATTTCTTAGATTCAACTAGTGTTCTAGCCTAACATAGAGGTCAAAATTCAAGAGTGAGTTGCCCGGTCCACACTTGAACCCTAGTATTTGCTTTCTACATAGGTAGCTGGAAAAAAATTTTAGCCACAAAAAGCTAACCCTAGCCTCTAGCATCATAGGTTCCTTTAGCCATCAAGCTATCCCCTAATTTCCTAATGTTCTACTTGAACAAGGTAATTCATAACCAATTCAAAAAGAACATAATAATTCTTTACCAATTACATAGGGCCCCACTATTGGCCAACCTTCACTTGCCAATTTTAAGCTTCGCAATCAATATTCCAAGGTAGCATATGACCGAAATTTTTTTGGATATGATTAAATCTTCACTTCAAGCTCAATTCATCCTCAATTCATTAAGAATGCAATGTTTTCTTGCCAAGAACACTTGGTTCATCCAACATGCAGCTTAGACCATAAATTGTACCTAGTTATGATAGTGGAACCATGAAAAACTCCTTAGCCAGCCCCATGGCACTAAAAGGGGTCAAAACCTGAGCTCGGGTAAGCTTACTTTAGTGCATAGTGCATTGTAATCCTCTTACATAAGATTCCCTCAACTTTATGATCCAAATAATTGTACAATTGAGCCCCATTGCTTATAAATCCACCACTAACCTCATAGGCATTTCAAGTGTGCACTTGCGTGCACCCATGTAAGCCTACGTTCAGTATGCTGTCATGCGCCCCTGTGCACCTAGTAAGCCTACCTTTGGTATTCCCATGTGTGCTTCCTAGGCCTCCAAGCCTTGGTCTTTGTAACCCTTACACTCATCAGCTATGCTTCATTTCTTCCCTCAACTAGCTTAGGCTTGTGCATTTAGGAGGGATATGACAACCTCGCTTCCTTAATTAATTTAGCCCTACAAATTCTTCAAAAGCTTTTGGTGTTCCTTTGGGTAGCATCTTGCAATCTCTTCTTCTACTTCCCAAGTAGCTTCATCTTTAGTACGGTTGCTCCATCGATCTTTCACCATAGAAATCCATCTACTCCTTGACTTCCCTTTGTCTCAGGGTAGGACTTGAATAGGCACCAGTTCATATGTTAGGCTTGGTGTTATAGGTGAATTAGTGGGTAAAACCACTTGCTTCGAACTTGGTACATATTTCTTTGGTAATCTTACGTGAAATGTATCATGCACATTTCCTAGCTTAGCCAACACTTGGTGTGGCCTTCTGTATCTTGAGGCTAGTTTCCCCTTTCTTCCAAATCTCACTACTCCTTTCATAGGAGATACTTTGAACCATAACCAGTCTCCTTCCTAGAATTCCAGGTCCCTTTTCCTTTTTAGGTTTGCATAGGACTACTAGTGGTCATTAGTAGCTTCAATCCTTGTTTGGATCAACTTCATGTTCTCTATTGGTTTTGTTATAAGTTCTGGCCCCAACTCCAAGTTTTCTCTTGGTTTATGCCAGCAATGTGGAGTGATGCATCTCATACCATAGAGAGCTTCATAGGGTGCCATTTTAACCACCGAATGGTACCATTATTGTAACAAAACTCCATAAGGGGCAACTGCACATCCCATTCCCCATGGAAATCAATCACACAACACCTCAGCACATCTTCTAACACCTGAATTGTTCTTTCTGTCTGCCCATCAGTCTGAGGATGGTATGCTAAGTTGAATTTCAAGTTAGTGCCTAAAGCATGGTGTAAAAATTTCTATAACCTAGAAACAAACCTAGGATCCCTATCTAACACAATATCATTAGGCACACCAGAAGCCTCACTATCTACTTAATATAAAGCTGTTCTAGCTTAACAGTGCGTCTGTGGGGTTCATAGGTAGAAAGTGGGCTACCTTAGTAAATCTGTCCACTATAACCCAAGTGGACTTTGCCTTCTTCTTGTTAATGGAATTCCCACAACAAAGACCATTGATACAGACCCCCACCTCCTCTCAGGCATAAGTACACTTTGAAGCTTCCTTCTTAGCTTTTGATGCTAAACTTTGACTTGTTGGCACACTTCACACTTAGCCACATAGGATCCAAGTCTTATTTCATATATGGCCATGAAAAGTCTACTTTTAAGGGCATGATACATTGTAATAGTCCCTAGAAGTATACTCATCTTACTTGAGTGTGCTTCATCCAAAATTTGTGGTCTAAGGTCATCCTTTTCAGGTATATTCAACATATTCTGGATGTATAGAAGACCTTGCTTAAAGGAGAAGCCTTGAAACAACTTTTCTTTCTTTCAGCCAGATACTACACAAAGCTTTTCATCTTTGAGTTGTGCCTCCCTAATGATTTCCTTTAATTCAAGGGTGATTGTAAGCACATTTAGTTGATCAAGTTCCCATTCCTTCCATTAGTTGGCTAGGCAAGTCAAGCTAAAGCGCTCGGCCTTTGTTCAATCTTCACCATCCTTAAGTATTCCAGTGTAGCTCCTACTCAGAGCATCTGCCACTACATTGGCCTTTCCAGCTGTGTATTCAATAACACATTCAAGGCCCTTCAAGTACTCTAATCATCTCCTCTGGCTCATGTTTATACCTTTCTGGGTAAATAGCTACTTGAGACACTTATGGTCTATATAAACTAGAAACTTGTTGCCCAACATGTAGTGCCTTAATTATTTCAGTGCAAAGACCATAACTACGAATTCCAGGTCATGCACTAGATAGTTCTTCTCTTGTAGCATCAACTGATTTGATCCAAAAGCTATTGTTTGCTTTTCCTGCATCAGGACACAACCCAACCCTACTTATGATGCATCAGTGTATAGCTTGTAACCCTGGGTAAGGTTTGGTAGTACTGACATAGGGGCCATGGTTAGTTTCTTCTTAAGCTCCTAAAAGCTACTTTTACATTCAATTACCTAGACAAACTTCTAGTCTTTCCTTGTTAGTTGTGTTATTGGAGTTGCTATCATAGAAAACTTAAGCACAAATCTTTAATAAAAGGTAGCTAACACCAGGAAACTCCTAACTTCCACAATAGTCCAGGGTTGCTTTCAGTTTAAGATTATTTTAACCTTTCTAGGATCAACTGCCAGCCCTTGATCATTGATCATATGGCTTAGGAATCCAATCTCTCGAGTCCAAAACTTGCACTTGCTTAACTTTCCATACAACTTGTGTTCTTTTAGCAAGCAAAGTACTAACCTCAAATGCTTTTTATGAGCTTCTTCTTCCTTTTAGTGCACTAATATATCATCTATGAAAACCACCACAAAGTGGTCTAAGTATGCCTTGAACATTTTTTGCACGAGGTCCATGAAAAAGGCTGGTGCATTAGTGAGCCCAAATGGCATCATTATGTACTCAAAGTGACCATACCTAGTCTTAAAAGTAGTCTTAGGTATGTCCTCTTCCTTGACTCTCAGCTAGAAATAACCAGACCTAAGGTCTATCTTGGAGAAGACTCTTTCTCCCTTCAGCTAATCAAATGAATCCTCCATCTTTGTGGGAGGATACTTATTCTTGATTGTCAAGGCATTGAGTTTTCAATAATCAATGCATAATGTATGGGTTCCACCATTTTTCTTTATAGATAGCACAGGTGCTCACCTTGGAGACACACTAGGCCTAATGAACTATTTCTCAAGCAACTCATCCAGTTGTTTTCTCAGCTCAACCATTTTAGGAATAAACATCACATAGGTAGCTGTGGACTTAGAAGTAGCTCCTTGTACAGACTTGATTTCAAACTCCACCTCTCTAACATGTGGTAGTCTAGGTAAGTCTGTAGGACATACATTTGGGTACTCTAGAACTATGGGAATTCTACTTAGTTCATCAGTTACCCCATTGCCATTGAGTCCCATATAGTCCTCTTCATCCACTAAAGGTACTTGCCTCAACCACCTCAACTTGGTAATCCGATATTAATTCAAGTGAATTTTTTCATCTAAATGGCTCACAACTAGGAATCAATAGTTCTAGCATGACAATCTAGCATTTCTTTATTTTCACTTACCAATTCATACCTAGTATTATGTCATAGTCATATGGTTCCAAAACTACTAGGTCTACCCTAAAGTTTATCTTACCAAGCCAAATCACACAATCCTCAACCACGTGATATGTGAATAGAATTTCATTAGCAGTATTTTTGACTAAGTACATAGTTTTCAAGTTTATTACTACAAGGATCATTGCTTTTACAAGCTTACAAGAAACAATTGACAAAGAATCTCTAGTATCAACAAAAGTAGATACTAAATGGCCATTAAGGGTACCATTTAGTTGTTACCAACTCTGGGATAGTCCAATTATGGTGCCAAAATCATGCATTTTGACTTCTAGGATTGGTAATGTTTTGTAGGCCATCAGAACACTACCCTTAGTATGCATACCCAAGTGGCCCTCTCGGGCACTATGTAAATACATGCATATTGGTCCAACCATCACACACATATTCACATTCCATGCACACCATGGTCGAAAAGAAGGAAAACACTAGCACAAGTCTTAATCTTGGCTACCACACTTTAGGCAATCTTGTTAAGTTCTAGTGACTAGCCACTGCACCTATAACTTCCACCAATAAACTGTATCATTCTAGCCATATACCACCCTATTTTCTTCACTCCATTATCAAGTAGAGACTTAGATTGAACCAATGAATTATTTTTTACATCAATATCCCGCCTATGGACCAAGTTACGGATTTTTGAAGTTGGTTACAAAATTCTGATGAAATGAATAGTAACTTAGCAAACTTTGCAATGTCATATCCTTAGCTACAGGGCTCTAAATTCAAAAATTCAAAATCTCAATTTAACCTATAGACGTTCTCTAGATGTGACCAAAGTTTCATGCTAAGATTCATTCTACATAGGGAGATATAGAACTTTAAGTGTAGAGTCAAAATTTTGGTCACTTTATAAACATTTTGCCCATACAAAATTTCATAAGTGTACAAACACTTAATTCACAAGGGAAAATCACTCCAACGCTATCCCATATATGTCCATTACACATAGGAAATAAATTCCCTTACATTTAACAACCATATGTGGCTAAAATAGAATTTACAGGTAAGCAGCCCATCATTCACACCTAGGCAGCTTTGCATCACATCACTTACATAGCCAAAACATTACACAAATGTTCACATACTTTGTTAGTGTTGTGCCCAAAAGCCAATCATGAGATGATTGTATTTTTGCACATTGGGTCATGATATTTTATTGAGGCATTAATCCAACAATTATCTTAATCAATGTGCGAAAATTCTCTTCCTTTCTTGGCTGCCCCCCACGCCCCCCGCAAGGGCGGCTCCCCTTGACCCCGTCCGCTGACCGGTCAGCGGAACCACCGCCCGCTGACCGGCCAGCGGGACCACCGTATGCGAAGCGCCACATAAATAAAAACTGGTTAATCAACGCGTGAAAATTGGCATGCATCTTTGTTGAATGAGATTTGACATGATATGCTGATTGGTGTTTGAAGCATGGTGCATGGTTATAGCCCTTGATTGGTTGTACTTGTAAATACGGCCTGCGAGTCATGCCTTTTCTTATCACTCTCATTGTACATTCTCTTCTCACCTTACTCCCCTCGAATGTAACTCGAGGTTTCTATTATTGATGTAATGGTGCATTATGGGATCATCCAAGGTGGTATGTCCAAGGATCATCCAAGGTGGTATGTCCAAGGAGGTGACAACAAAAGGGCAACCAAGAAAGGAAGAGAAGGAGCTTGTGAAGACCCTTTTCTTTTCTTAGGCTTTTATGATATTCTCATTGGCTTGAGAATATCGCATAGTTTGGGCTATAACCATGTCACGTTTACTTTCTTGTAAGCATGAGATGCATGTTTTATATTTGTATGTGATGCATGTATAAGACAACCGGAGATAACAAATTGGTGAGATCAAAAGAAAAATCCCTCAAACAAATATTAAGTCATTAAATGTGATGCCTTCCAAATGTTGGCACTCGTCAAGACTTTGATCAACATTAGGTGGGTTTGCCAAAGCAAAGCACCTATGTTCATCTTGGTAAGGCGCGATGGGATAATAGTGATATCCAAACTGCTAACTTTGGGTCCGACTTAACTAAGTCATCCTAATAGGATTAGGGACTTAGAGGCATAGAGTTGGGCTTAAGTTCATGAGATGAGCTTGGACAAGTGTTGTTCACCCAACTATCCAAGAGTTGCATAAGATGCAATTGGCAAGAGAGTTGCCTACCTAAATAGCTGTAACTTGAGAGAAAAGCCAAAGCTGACTCAGGTTGTGGTCAAATATGGATCTTGGCCCACTAGAATACCTTAGCGCCGAGGTGTTCCGAAATAATATCGAGGGTTATTATTTTGAGGAAAATAGTGGGAGTATCGTTTAATAAAAGTCCTTATTAAATGAATTAAAATACATGACTCTTACACTGCATATTTACTGTTGTAGATAACCATGGCACAAAACACATCGACACTTTCGTTGCGATCGATCCTTGAGAAGGAAAAACTGAATGGGACCAACTTTCTCAAATGGTACCGAAACTTGAGGATAGTCCTCAAACAAGAGAGAAAGGCTTATGTCCTAGAGCAGCCCATTCCGAATGAGCCTGCTGCCACTGCTCCAAGAGCTGAAAGGGATGCTCACAAGAGGCATTCTGATGATGCTTTGGATGTTGCATGCCTCATGCTTATTACCATGGAATCTGAGCTTCAGAAGCAACATGAGAACATGGGGGCGTTCGATATGATCGAACATCTCAAAATGCTTTTCCAAGAGCAAGCTAGGCATGAGAGGTTTGAGACCTCTAAGGCATTGTTTCAGTGCAAGATGTCTGAGGGAAGTCCCGTGGGTCCTCATGTGCTCAAGATGATTGGGTACATTGAGAATCTTGAGAATTTGGGATTTGCTCTTCAGAAAGAGTTGGCTATTGATGTAGTCTTGCAATCGTTGCCTGAAAGCTACAGTCAGTTCGTCATGAACTATAACATGAACGACCTTGACAAGTCCCTCCCTGAATTGCTCAACATGTTGAGAACTGCTGAGCAAAACCTTAAGAAGGCTAAGCCCATTTTGATGGTTCAAAAGGGCAAGGGAAAGGGAAAAGCCAACAAGAAGAAGGATAAAGCTAATGGAAAGTCCAATGCTAATTCTTCTTCAGCTGCACTGAAACCAAAGGGTGGTGTGGCAAAGGAAGGGGAGTGCTTCCATTGTAAGCAACCTGGACACTGGAAGCGCAACTGCAAGCTCTATCTTGAAGAACTTGCTAAGGAAAAGGGAAGTAAGACTTCCACTTCAGGTATTTTTGTTATAGAGGCTAACTTTTCTACTTCCTCATCTTGGGTATTGGATACTGGATGTGGATCTCACATTTGTGCAAATGTGCAGGATCTAAGTAGAAGTAGAAGATTGGCCCGAGGTGAAGTGGACCTACGTGTTGGAAATGGAGCAAGGGTTGCTGCCTTAGCCGTAGGGACTTATGTTCTCACTTTACCTAGTGGATTAGTTTTAGAATTAGACAACTGCTACTTTGTGCCTACTATTAGTAGAAATTTGATTTCTGTTTCTTGTTTGGACAAGAAAGGTTTTTCATTTATAATAAAGGACAAATGTTGTTCTATTTATTTGAATGAAATCTTTTATGGTAGTGCTCAACTTAGCAATGGGTTGTATGTTCTAGACCTCGAAGATCCAATCTATAATGTGAATACCAAGAAGGTCAGATTAAATGATTCAAACCCGACCTATCTCTGGCACTGTCGCTTGGGCCATATAAATGAGACCCGCATATCCAAGCTCCATAAGGATGGACTCTTGGACTCATTTGATTTTGAATCATATGAGACATGTGAGTCATGTTTGTTGGGCAAGATGACCAAAGCCCCATTCACAGGGCAAAGTGAAAGGGCTAATGACTTACTAGGACTCATACATAGTGATGTATGTGGCCCTATGTCTACACAAGCTAGAGGAGGTTTCCAATACTTCATTACTTTCACTGATGACTTCAGCAGATATGGCTATGTGTATCTCATGAGACACAAGTCAGAATCCTTTGAAAAGTTCAAAGAATTCAAGAATGAAGTAGAGAATCAACTCGGGAAGAGTATCAAAGTGCTTCGATCAGATCGAGGTGGAGAGTACTTGGATCGAGAATTCCTTGACTATCTGAAGGAGTGTGGTATAGTATCACAACTCACTCCACCAGGTACACCTCAATGGAATGGTGTATCTGAAAGGAGAAATCGAACTCTGTTAGACATGGTTCGCTCTATGATGAGTCAAGCTGACCTTCCAAACTCCTTTTGGGGACATGCTCTAGAGACAGCCGCTTTTACACTAAACCGAGTTCCATCTAAATCGGTTCAAAAGACACCATATGAGATATGGAGTGGGAGGCATCCCAATTTGTCTTTTATGAAGATTTGGGGCTGTGACGCTTATGTGAAACGTCAATCCTCTGACAAACTAGGGCCCAAATCTCAAAAATGCCTTTTTGTTGGGTATCCCAAAGAAACAAAGGGTTACTATTTCTACAATCCTTCTGAGCAAAAAGTGTTTGTTGCTCGAACTGGTGTCTTTTTAGAGAAAGAGTTTATCTCTAAAGGAACTAGTGGGAGGAAAGTAGAACTTGAAGAAATTCAAGAACAACAAGGAGACATCGAACCTGAAATGGAACCTGAACAGACACCACAAGATGTTGTGGTTCAAGAGTCTGTTCCTGTAGCACAGAGCCCACGTAGGTCTGGTAGGATTCGGCGTGAGCCTGAGAGATATGGATTTCTCGTGACTCACACTGGTGATGTGATGCTCATGGATCAGGATGAGCCCACAACCTACCAACAAGCTATGTCGGGGCCTGACTCTGAGAAGTGGCTAGTGGCCATGAAATCCGAGATGGAATCCATGTATGAAAACCAAGTATGGACTTTGGTTGACCCACCTGAAGGGGTAAAACCCATAGGGTGCAAATGGGTTTTCAAGAAGAAAACTGACATGGATGGTAATGTGATTACCTTTAAGGGACGATTGGTTGCAAAAGGTTTCAAGCAAATTCATGGTATTGACTATGATGAAACTTTTTCACCAGTTGCTATGCTTAAATCCATCCGAATTTTGTTCGCTATTGCTGCACACTATGATTATGAGATATGGCAAATGGATGTCAAAACTGCATTCCTAAATGGAAAGCTACTTGAGGATGTGTACATGACACAACCTGAGGGTTTTGTCACTCCTGAGAATGCCAATAAAGTGTGCAAGTTGCAAAGGTCCATTTATGGACTGAAGCAAGCTTCTCGAAGTTGGAATCTTCATTTTGATGAAGCAATCAAAGAGTTTGGTTTTATCAAAAATGAAGATGAACCTTGTGTCTACAAGAAGGTTAGTGGGAGCGCTATTGTCTTCTTGGTGTTGTATGTAGATGACATACTACTCATCGGGAATGACATTCCTGAGCTACAGTCTGTGAAGACTTGGCTAGGGAAATGTTTCTCTATGAAGGACTTGGGTGAAGCAGCCTATGTGTTAGGCATCAGGATCTATAGAGATAGATCTAGAAAGCTTCTTGGCCTAAGTCAAAGTACATATATTGACAAGGTGCTAAAGAGGTTTAGCATGCAAGATTCCAAGAAAGGATTCTTGCCCATGTCACATGGTATCACTCTTTCTAGATCTCAGTGTCCGAGTACACCCGAGGAGAGAGAGCGCATGAGTAAGATTCCATATGCCTCAGCAATTGGATCTATCATGTATGCCATGATATGTACTCATCCCGATGTCTCATATGCTTTGAGCATGACGAGTAGGTACCAATCGAACCCCGGTGAGAGTCACTGGACAGCTGTTAAGAACATCCTTAAGTACTTACGAAGGACTAAGGATGCATTCTTGGTCTTTGGAGGTGAAGATGAGCTCGTTGTAAGGGGTTACACCGATGCAAGCTTCCAATCCGATAAGGATGATTTTAGATCGCAATCTGGTTATGTGTTTTGTATTGGTGGTGGTGCTGTGAGCTGGAAGAGTTCAAAGCAAGAGACAGTAGCTGACTCTACAACAGAATCTGAGTACATTGCCGCCTCTGATGCTGCGAAGGAGGCAGTTTGGATCAAGAAGTTCATCACTGAACTTGGAGTGGTTCCAAGCATTGCCGACCCGATAGAGCTCTATTGTGACAACAATGGAGCAATCGCACAGGCTAAGGAACCTCGATCTCACCAGCGATCCAAACACATACTCCGACGCTATCATCTCATCAGGGAGATCATCGAGAGGGGTGATGTAAGGATATGCAGGACTTCGACAGACAGCAACATTGCTGATCCACTGACAAAGCCCCTTACGCAGCAAAAGCATGATAGCCATTCTAGGTCCATCGGTATTAGATACATGGATGATTGGCTTTAGTGCAAGTGGGAGATTGTTAGTGTTGTGCCCAAAAGCCAATCATGAGATGATTGTATTTTTTGCACATTGAGTCATGATATTTTATTAAGGCATTAATCCAGCAATTATGTTTGTTGTTTTGTTTCTGCGTAACTTAACAAACATAATTGTAACCCTAGAATAATGATATTCTTAAACGTCCCTGGTCTAGTATTATTGTGGAGCGGGTTGCAATAATACATAACGACTAGCATATGTGGAGACTAATATGAGATATGTAGTCTACATATGGGTACAAGTTGGAGAACTTGTGTACTGGACCGACCCACCATGAGAACACTACATGGATCGTTATATGAGTGTCATAAGTGATTCTCATAGTGATCATGGTATATGTAGTCCTTCGACCTAAGATCATCAAGGTTCCCTACATGTGAGTCACATACTTTGATACTTTCCTTTGTTGCTCGTAACTGAGTGAACTTGAAGGAGGTCATTGGGTATGTCACATATCATGCGGAGGGATTTGTATGATCAATATGGGATTTGTCCCTCCTATGTAACGGGAGTGATATCTTCGGGCCCCTTGATAGAGTGAGACTTAGAAAATGCATGGCCATGCTCGGATGAGTTGATATACGATATCAATGTCATCAGTTTAAGTTGGTCTACTCGGTAATCAAGAAACCAAAGATTGGGCTATACGAGAGTGACACATTCCATGTCTCGTGCTTAGTCTTGATATCTTGGACAAAGGGACAATGGCATATATCGGTGATGATCATAAAGGTTTAGTCGAATCATCGACAATCTTGTCACTTGGGTAGCAATGATGTGTTGCTAGACACCGCTCATTGCTTATGATCATAAATGTGATTTATGATCATTGCCAACGTGGTAAGAGCCTATTGGGTCGCACACATAGAGCTATTTGGATCATTAGAGTGCATGGGCTAATTATTTGGGTTATGGTTTCACAATAATTTCATATTAATAATGGGCCCAAAAGTTGAGCCATTATTAAGCCCGAAATTAAAGCCTAATTGGATTAGGGCTTTGAAACCCACTAGGCCTGGAAGTTGAGTCTCACTATAAATACAACTTCTAGTGAGAAATTCGCAGGTCTCCTTGCCCTAGCCTCCCAAAAGGACAGCCACACTCTTCTCTTGCAATTCCTTGGAGGACGCAAGCTAGCACTGCGAGTGCAAGAGAAACGCATCTGCCGGGACACGGTGGAAGCGTGGTGATCCCGAGAGGCTCATATGGATACCATAGAGAGCTTGAACACGTCAACTGTTCAGGTTTTGTGATTCGACTCTACAGTTGAGTGAGAGATCTCAACCGAAAATTAGGTATGAAAATTTTTGAACACCCGGTTTACCCCGTTTCACTTGGATCCTGGAGGGTTTCGGTTAAATTCCGCTGCGCTGTTTGGCTCCCGAAACCCAACATTACTCACTTGTCTCATTTTACATACAATACATGTACATGCATACATGCACTATAATATGGTCTTAACTTAGTGAAAAACACAATAAGTACCATCACTAAAAATACCAAATGTGCTAATAAAATCACCAAAATTTCCAGATCAAAATTAGACATATGGAATTTAAAGTACCTGAAAATTGAGGTAAAAAATCAAACCACAAAGGCTAGTTTGAAGGTGATCTTTCAGCTGGACCTAAAATGACAGAATTGAGGGGAGTAAGTTTCATTCAGAAACTTAGTAAGGGTAGCACTTCGATTCAATAGGCAATGTAACCATCATTAAAACCTGAATCCAAAGACACTAAAATACAAAAACCACAATGCATATTTACAAGATATAGCGACCAAATGCAGCAGCCACTCACAACCAACAAACACATGAAATGTGGGAGCAACATAAACCATAGGCTAGTCCATAAAACACATAATACACATAACCAAATCACTATGATAGCCCTCCTCAAGATAATTCTTGGCCTTAGGAGGATTTTAACACCAGTTAGTACCAACTTTGGGCTCTAGACTGCCTTTAATTCGCTGCCATCACTGTGCACTTCACACTAGGTCACAAAACCTTCAATAAGTGCACTCCTCTCACTAAGCTTGGTTCATCAAGCTTATGGCTCTCTTCCAAGCTTAGCCCTAGTTCCATGGTTGCTTGAAAATACAGAAAACAACCCATGAGAGAAAGAGAACCCTTACCTTGATGGGTATGCTGAAATTGGAGCTTGATCCTAGGTGCACTCAAGCAATAGCACCAAATAGCTTCTAATTGTGCTTCCTTGACTTCAATTGCAAGTGGTTTTATGTTTGAAGGTATGGTGGCTATGGAGCAAGTGTGGAGGAGAAGGCTAGCTTCCTTTTTGCTAGTGGAGTCCTAAATTTAGGAGATAAGGACAAGAATGGACACTTATATGGTCTTAAGTGCACTAAACACACTTAACAAGCTTAACCAAGCTTTATGTCATTTTCCTTGCTATAAGACCATGGTTTCTATACCTCAACCTCTTGGCCCACATTTGACTTCCTTATCCCTTACCATAGTAGTCCCTCCTTATGTGGGATAACCCAACAAAACTTTCATTTGACTTAAGTCATAAGCATGGACAACCAAAGGCACAACATAGGACACTTAAGTCCTTAAAGCCTTTTTGTGTTTCCCTTTATCCATACTTGTCTTCTATAAGAAATTTCGTCCTCCAATAGAACTTTCATACCATTCATATCCTTACCATAACTCTCTAAATCCCTTTTATGAAATTTTTGAAATTGAGTGCCTGAATTTCCAAAATCTTACAAAAAAGTCCATAGGTTACTTGATAAACAAGCAATCCTTTAAGGATTTTCTTGGGGGCCAAGTTACTAACTTGGAACACTTTTAAGGAGGTGTTCATCATGCCTTTTACCCTCCACACTTCAATCACTATGGTGAGAATTACACAATATAATGGTTTTTAGCCATTATGGCACAGTTGTAATTCTCCAATTTTTGTGAGGTGGTAACAATCCTCCCCCCCTTAAAAATTTTGGTCATCTAAAATATCCTTTAGCTTCAGGTGTTCTTCAGGATACCTTACCATAAGATCTCTTTCAGTTTCCCAGGTTGCTTCTCTTTTAGAGTGGTGTGACCACTGAACTTTAACCATGGGAATAAGCTTGTTTCTTAACCTTATGGTATCATTGGATAAGATAGCTATAGGTTTCTATTCATATGTCAAGTTAGGTTCCAACTGTATGTCTTCCATTACAATAGCATGCTTTGTGTCCAATAGACACTTGCTAAGCATATTGATGTGAAAAACATTATGAACACTTGACATGCTTGGTAGTAGAGCTAACCTGTATGCTACCTTGCCAACTCTGTCCAAGATCTCATAAAGACCTATGTATCTTGGAGCTAACTTGGTTCTTCTGCCAAATCTGACGGTGCCTTTGGTTGGTGCAACTTTTAGCCAAACATTATCACCAACCTCAAATTCCAAGTCTTTTCTTCTTTTGTTCACATAGGCTATAGTCCTTTCATTGGTTGCCTTTAATCTCTTTTGAATTTTCTTGATTTTGGCAGTAGTTTTTTCACTAATTTTGGGACCCAACTCTAGCCTGTCTAAGGCTTCCACTCAATAGTGGGGTGTCATGCACCTTCTTCCATATAATGCTTCATAAGGTGCCATGCCAATGGTACTTTGGTAACTATTGTTATATGAGAATTCTACCAATGGCAAGTGTTGGTCCCATTCACCTTTGAAATCCAACACACAACTCCTGAGCATGTCTTCCAGTATCTATATCACCCTTTCAGATTGCCCATTTATCTGATGATGATAAAAAGTACTCAGGTGGATTTTGGTTCCTGGTGCTTTTTGAAAAGCACTCTAAAATTGAGCTGTAAATCTTGGATCTCTATCAGATACAATGGAATCTGGCACTCCATGTAGTCTCACTATTTCCTAGACATATATTTGAGCTAACTTCTCCAAGGAGTCTATGAGTTTTATACATAAGAAGTGGGCACATTTGGTTAGCCTATCCGCAATGACCTAGATTGTATCATGCCTTAATTAGGTTGTAGGCAACCCAGTCAAAAACCCCATGGTTATGTTGCCCTACTTCCTCACTAGTATAGGTAGAGTCTGTATGGTACCAACTGGCTTCTGGTGCTCTACCTTTACCCTTTGGCATGTGGCACATTTAGAGACATAAGTAACTATGTCTCTCCTTATGTTTGGCCACCAGAAGTGAGTCTTCAAGTCTTTATACATTTTCTCACTTCCTAGATGTATGTTCAACTTACTTGTGTGAGCTTCTTCAAGTTTTTCATCCCTGAGCTTTGGTCCTTTAGGCACATAGATTCGGTCCTTGAAGTACAATAATCCTTGCTTGTAGGCAAAGGATTGATACAAGGAACCCTTTTCCTCTCCTAAAATCTTTTTCAGATCAAGATCTGCCTCCTGTGCCTTTCTAGCTTCTTCAATCCATCTAGATTGAATTGTCAATGTGTAAATTTGGGCTTCCTCCCATTTATGACATTTATGCCATAGGCATAGCAAACTATTCTTCTCATCATGATCAGCTATTGATCCTTTTTTCAAAAGTCCTATGTACTTCCTACATAAGGCATCTGCTACTAGATTACCTTTGCCCTTTGTGTACTCTATACTACAATCATAGTCTTTGATGCACTCTAACTATCACCTTTGCCTCATGTTCAACTCTTTCTAAGTGAACAAGTACTTTAGGCTCCTATGGTCAGTGTAGATCACAAAGGGACTACCCATCAAGTAATGCCTCCATTGCTTCAAAGCAAAAACCACTGCTGCCAGTTCTAGGTCATGGGTAGGATAACTTTGCTCATGGGGTCTCAATTACCTTGACCCATAAGCAATGATGTTTCTGTCTTGCATAAGCACAAAACCTAACCCAAATCTAGATGCATCTGTATAGATGATGTAGGGCTTACTTGGATCAGGAAGAATCAATACTGGAGCTTCAATCAACCTCTGTTTGAGCTCCTAGAAACTCTTTTCACACTTCTCAGTTCACTCAAATCTTTGACCCTTCTTGGCCAGATGACTAAGAACTGAGGCAATCATGGAAAAGCCTGATACAAATCTCCTATAGTATCCAGCTAATCCTAGGAACCTTCTAATTTCCTTTACAGTCTTTGGTCTTTCCCACTCTTGCACTGCCTTGACCTTTTCAGGGTCTGCCTTAAGGCCTTGTGCATCTATGATGTGTCCTAGGAAAGACACTTCCTTTATCCAGAATTGACACTTGGATAACTTGGCATAAAGCTAATGTTCCAACAGAGTCTTTAAGACAATCTTCAGATGATGTTCATGTTCATTTTCATCCTTGGAATACACTAGGATGTCATCAATGAACACAACCACAAATTTTTCCAGATGTGGTCTGAACACCCTGTTCATTAGGTCCATGAAAGTAGCTGGGGCATTAGTCAAACCAAATGGCATGACTGTGTACTCATAATGCCCATATCTTGTCCTAAATGCAGTCTTAGGAATGTCCTCTTCCTTTACTCTCAACTGGAAAGTATCCAGATCTCAAATCTATCTTGGAGAAGATTTTAGCTCCCTTAAGTTGATAAAAAAGATCCTCAATCCTAAGGAGTGGATACTTGTTCTTGATAGTCACTGCATTGAGCTTCCTATAGTCAATGCATAGTCTCAATGATCCATCCTTCTTTTTCACAAAGAGAACAGGAGCTCCCCATGGTGAAACACTTGGCCTTATGAACCCTTTTTCAAGAAGTTCATCAAGTTGTTTCTTGAGCTCATTCATCTCTGTGATAGGCATTCTGTAAGGAGGTATGGATATTGGACTAGCTCCTGGTTGCAGCTTGATTTCAAACTCAATCTCCCTTAGTGGAGGAATACCTAGCAGGTCTTTAGGAAAGACTTGTGGAAAGTCTCTCACTACAGGTATTCTATCCACTTCCTCATCACAGTGCAATTCATTCAATGCATAACAATAATCATGCTCAGAAATCACAGGTATCTCATCTAATACCTTCTCCCCCTTTTTTTTTTTTCCCCCCCCCCCTTCCCCCCCCCCCCCCCCCCTTTTTTTTTTCTTTTTTTTCTTTCCCCTTTTTCCTTTTCCCCCCCCTTTTTTTTTTTTTTTTTTTTTTTTTTTTTTTTCCCCCCCTCCCCCCCCCCTCCTTTCCCCCCCCCTTTTCCCCCCCTTTTTTTCTTTTTTTCCCCCTCCCCTTCCCCCCTTCCCATTTCTTTTTTTCCCCCCTCTAGCTCCATGCCATGCATTTCATACACTAATTCCTTAGAATTCACTAATGCATGCACTTCACCATCAGGCAATGTGATTTCCCTCTTAGCACA
The DNA here is from genome assembly GCA_005392925.1 of Aquilaria sinensis. NCBI lineage: Eukaryota > Viridiplantae > Streptophyta > Magnoliopsida > Malvales > Thymelaeaceae > Aquilaria > Aquilaria sinensis. The sequence continues at coordinate 78,867 of SMDT01000628.1, read as the reverse complement.
ATCAATTCCTATGTTATGCATAGCAAGCCAATTCATACCCAACACTAAATCATACTTAGGAATGTCCAACACTAGCAGATTAGTCATAACCTTAGTCTTTCCTACTACTAGCTCACAATCCTTAGCTAGGTCATTAGTGAAAAGACATTGACTACCTACTATTTTCACTAAGGATATCCTAGGCATGATTTCAATAGGCAATTTCATGGCATCAATAAATTTCCTACCCACTATAGACACAGATGCACTAGTATCAAACAGAACACTAACAGGCATACCGTTAAGGTAAATGTTACCTCTTAGTGCTCCTCCCTATTATGATGCCTCTAGCCTCTCCACTTGGATGACTTTGCTAGCTCTCTTCACTGGAGGCTGAGGTACTGAAGGAACTGGCCTTTGTTCTCCCTCCCTAGGTGCTCCCCTTCTAGGTCCTAGCCCAATAGGCCTTACTAGACCTTGGTCTTCTGGTCTCCTTTGAGCCTGTGGGCAGTCTTTGATCCAATGATCCATTGATCCACATCCTAGACACGCTTAGGTGTCAAAATAGCAAGGTTTCTTTCCATGAAACTTCTTGCACTTAGGGCACCTTAGGCCAGGGAACTTCCCCTTAACCTTGTCTTCACCACCAAGATGAGAATTCTTGGTAATTACCTTGCCATATTCTGGCTTCTTCTACTTACCTCCTGCCTGGCTATTTTACCATAATCCACTAGGAAAGTACTTAGTGTCATACTCTTGTTGCTCTACTAATAGAGCTTTTTGCACTACTTCATAGTATGTGAATGTTCTAAAAGTTCTTACAGCCTTTGTAATGTCTGACTTGAGGCCTCTGACAAATCTTATGGCCATCAACTCCTTTAGTCCATGATACTGAGGAGCATACCTCACCAACTGATTGAATTTTTTCTCCTACTCTAGGACACTGAGGTTGTCTTGCCTTAGAGCATCGAATTCAGCTTGCTTCATATATTTGATGGCATCATTGATATATTGCTCCTAGAACAACTGGGTGAACTCTGGCTAGGTCATTTGCATGTCTTCTCCTGGCCTTCTGCCTCTTTGGATAGCATATCTATCTCTAGTGTTTCTCCACCACATCTCCACAGTCTCTTGGTGCAGCTGAATGGCATCCTCTCAAAAAAATTTTATATGAAGATTAACCACTCCTCAACTTTGTTTGGCCTAGCTCTGTTATCAATCTATGTACGTCTTAGGCCTTGAAAGCTTTGCAACAGTCTGACGTCATCAACACCTTCTAGATCTTTTGATCCATGTCTCCTAGATCTGTGAGAGCCCTCCGGGTGGTGATGCTCTTTATGACCTCTCTACCTTCTTCTGGATCTTCTCTCATGGCCTTCCTCAATCTCATTCCTAGTGGAGGAATGGTCATAGACTGAGGGATTGGTTCTGGACACTTGACCAATCTCAGACCTTAGACTTCTTCCTCTTGGATTTCTCTTATCCTCATCTTCATCCTCAATGGTCTCATCATTTGTGTTTTCTATGTTTCCAAAAGGAACATATTTAGATGTGTTCCTAGTATCCTCTTCTAGTTGCTACTGTGCATCCTAAACTAGTTCTGCTAGAGCTACTTGGACTACTTACCGTTGTGAATGAATCAGCCTTACCGAGTTCTCATTCATTAGAGCTAAGTTCATCAGAAGCTCTAACCAAACTTGAGCCACTTCAGGGTTTGGTATCCCCTATTGCCCCTGATTCCCTTTATTCTGTCCATTTCTTTGTTGCCCAGAGTCAGTACGAGCCCTTCAGGGTGGTTCCCCCTCTCCTTCTAGCAACCATGTTTACTTCCTGCATTGATGATTCATCATAGAACACATATAAAAAATCATAGGTATTTCAATGGTACTTGACCCTAGCTACTAACCAAACTGAGTTTATGTATGTAGATGCATGCAATGCAACTATATGTTATGTACATGTATAAACCATGCTGTAATACCAACATCTATTACCCACTCCGGGGCAGCCCAATTATGGTGTCAAAATTGTGCATTTAGACTCCCAGGATTGGTAATGTTCTGTAGGCCATCAGAACACTACCCTTATGTGCATACCCTAGTGGCCTTCTTGGGTACTATGTAAGCACATGCATATTGGTCCAAGCATCACACACATATTCACATTTCATGCACACCATGGAAGCAAAGAAGGAAAACACTAGCATAAGTCTTAATCTTGGCTACCACACACTAGGCAATCTTGTTAATTTCTAGTGATCAGTCACTGCACCTGTAACTTCCACTAACAAACTGTGTCATTCTTGTAATGCCCGGAAAAATCCAAACTGATTAGGTCCCGGGGTAAGTGGATTGGGAGCCAAAGAATTTTCCTAATTTGGGAGTTTAGCTCAATTAATGTGAGGGGACATTAAATTAAGTGTTAAGGATTCATGAAATTAAGCTTGGCTTAGGCCAAGAAAAATAATGGTGAAAATGGTGGATTTTGAAGATGAAGGACTCAATTGAACAAAGGAATTGTTGTAAGTTGGGCTCAATTGCCCAAATTCAAAAGATTGGAGGACTAAGTGGGGAATTGACCCATTTTCATGGCCTTGGATGCCATGGCCAGCCATGTCCATTCAAAATAATATATTTTATGCCACCTCCACCTCCACCCACACCTCCACTCACCTTTGTCCCCCCACCTTCACCACTTCATCATTTAACTTCACCAACTCTTCCAATTTGTCCCCCCACTTTGTCTCCCACTTCCCATTTGAATTATTACTCCACTAAGGTATTATTCCCACCCATTTTGGACACCCATAACCGGACATACACTCCCCCATTCAACAAAATACATTTCTTCACTCATCTCACCTCATTCAAGCCATTTCACTCTCTTTCTTCAATCTCTCTCTACAAACTCTCTCTCCCTTCTCTCTAGTTTTGGCCAACACTTGTTCTTCTCTCCAAGAACATTTCTAACTCTTTTCCTTCCTCCAAAAAAATTCTGCCATCACTAGAAATCACCCTTCCATAAATTAAAACCAAGTGTTCTTGGTGGAATTCATGCTCTAAACACCCAAAAAAGCAAGAATCAAGTAAAAGATTCAAAGAAAACCAAGGAGAGAAATTCGGCCATCTTCATTTCTTGGAGGTTTTGAACTCTTCTCAAGGAGTTCTTTGTGTATATGAGCTTCTAAGCTCATTGGGATGAAGAATCAAGAAGAAAGTCCGAAGAACATCAAGCACACAAAATTCGGTCTCACCTCCTAGTCGAGGTTTCGTAAGTGTGAACCAAGTATTCTTGGTATTTTGATTTCTTTAAGATAATTACCAAGTGTTCTTGGTATTTTATGGATTACTAATTTATTTGGCCATTTTGGTTCTTGTGCTAGAAAATCATTTCTAGAACCAACAAGCGAGGAAATCGAAGGAAAACAAGCTTCTAAGAAGCTTTCGGTATTGGTAAGGATTCCTATACTCTTTGAGTATTCGGGCCCCTAGGTGATGGTCAAAGAACCATATGATCCTAGGTGGGCTAAGAGGGCATAAGTTAAATTATTGCTTCGGCAATTCTGTATCGCTCATGAGCTAAGTTAAGTAAGCAAGCATTATGGGCTAGGATTTAAGTAGGCCGCAAGCATTATGGGCTAGGATTTAAGTAGGCCACCTTAAATTCCTATGCTAAGTGAGATCTCCGAAAATGAAAAGTATGTGAAATTAATGAAATAAAACTTGAGGGATGCTTGCTGCCCTTCTGTAAATCAAGGTGTTAAGTGGCGTGTGTTTGTGTGCCTCTATGAATTTGTTGTGCATGCTAACCCCCGATTTCGATTATTATTGTATATACATGTATCTTTGTGTTTTCTTTGTCTTTATGTTTTCTTTGCAGGAACTTTGGAATAATTATTGCCATTACATTCTTGGCATATGTTGGGCCTTAAAGGCCATAAGTTAGGCTTTGGAAGCCATATGGAATCCTTATTGAGATTTAAATCTCACCCGCCCTACTCTACCTTTGTAGGAAAAAGTGTGCTCGAAAGATTGAGCTAAGAGTCCTAAGTACTCTTTCTGTGGTGTTGAGGTTGAGTATGTAAATAGTATTTGCTCAATTTATTCTAAGTATTTATCTTTAGTTGCTTGAAAATCAAGCTAATAAAATGTGGACTTTGTGTGCAGGCTACGAGTCTAGAAACTGTGGGAACAACGTCTTAAGGTGGATTTGTGTTCTTTGGAATATGGCTTGCTTTTAAGCATGTAATAGTTGGTCTTAGTTAAATGACCAAATTTATGGACTTAGCTAAAATTCGGCCAAACTTAGTATTTTGGGCTTGTAATATGGACTATGGACACTTTGGGTGCTTTTATTGCTTGGTGGACTTACCAAGGCCCATGCATGTTTTATGGAAGTATGATTTTCATGAAAACTGGAAGCATGTGTAAATTGGGCTTAAATGTGTGTAATGGGCTTAACTAAGAAATTGGACAAAGTTGAATATGTTCTTGGTTAATTTTGGGCCATATGCATGTTAAGTACAGAAAAGGCCCATAAGCCCATGTTTATGTGAAAACATGCTATGTTTGGTTAAGTATGTGCACACTAAGATGAACATGCAAGAAAACTTAGAAAAGCATGAAATTTGGATGCATGTGTAAGGATTGGCTAATAAGAAGAATAGGTGCACATATGTGAATTAATGTATGCCTAAGCATTAGTTTGCTTCTAAAAGCATTAAGAGATTACGTGCACTAGTGAACACCAAAATACATAAGCATGCAAAGCATATGCATGAAATTAAGTTTTCAAACTTAAGTTGGTGTTTTGGTTGCCATGCATAATCTTGGCTAAAGCTTGGTAAATACCATGAACATGAACACATGAAATCCACATAGGTGCTAGTTTGTTTCCAAGAGCATTTAAGCTTAAACCTTTAATAAGAACACAAACAAGCTAGTACCAGTAAGTATCCTGGGGTTCGTGCCCATAAGTCTTAGTGAGTAATAAAAGCCCCTTCGGTTTAATTAAACTTCCGCTGCATGTTTTATATAATTGGGCCCGAATGGGCCAGGGGTAGTTTAGGGCACGACAATTCTAGTCATGTAGCACCCTATTTTATTTTCTTAATTATCAAGCAGAGACTTATAGCAAACCAATAAATTTTTTTTTACATCAATAGCCCACCTATGGACCAAGTTACTTATTTTGAAATTGGTTACAAAATTCTGACCAAATGAAAAGTAACTTAGCCAAAATTGCAAGGTCATATCCCTGGCTACAGGGCTCCAATTTTAGAAATTCAACATCCCAGTTCAACCTATAGATTTTCTCTAGGCTTGGTCAAAATTTCATACCAAGATTCACTCTACATAGGGATATATAGAACTTTAAGTCCAGAGTCAAAATTCTGGTGATTTTATGACCATTTTGCCTATACAAAATTTTGTAAGAGTGTTAACACTTCATTCACAAGGGAAAAGCCCTCCAAGGCTACCCCATATATGTCCATTACACATAGGAAATACATTCCATTGCATTTAACAACCATATGTAGCTAAAACAAACTTTACTAGTAAGCAGCCCATAATTCACACTTAGGCAGCTTTGCACAACTTCACTTACACAGCCAAAACATTACTCAAATGTTCACATACTTGTCTCTTTTTACATATACTACATGTACATGCATACATTCACTGAAAAATGGTCCTAACTTAGCTAAATACACACCCTAGGTTACAGGAGTGCCTGAGACACAATGGACTCCAGAATAGGATGCTGGATAGCTGCTGCACAACAAAATAAGTAACATCACTAAAAATACCGAATATGCTCCTAAAATCACCAAAATTTCCAGATAAAAAGTAGACATATGGAAGTTAAAGGACATGAAAATTATGGGAAAAAATCAAACCACAAATATTAGTTTGAAGGTGATCTTTCAACTGGACTTGAAATTATAGAATTGAGGGGAGTAAATTTTATTGAGAAACTTAGTAAGGGTAGCACTTGGATTCAAAAGGCAATGTAACCATCATTAAAAACTACATCCAAGCACACTAAAATGAAAAATCCATAATGTATATATGCAAGATATAGCAACCAAATGCAGTAGCCATTCACAACCAACAACCATATGAAATGTGGCAGCAACATATACCATAGGTTTGTCCACAAAACATGGAATAAACTTAAGTAAATCACTATGGAAGCCCTCCTCAAGCTAATGATTGGTCTTAGGAGGATTTTAACACTAGTTATAATTAACTTTGGGCTCTAGAAACCCCAATTTTCTCTGCCATCATTGTGCACTTCACACTAGATCACAAAACCTTTAATAAGTGCACTCCCCTCACCAAGCTTGGTTCATCAAGCTGATGGCTCACTTCCAAGCTTGGCCCTAGCCCCGTAGATGCTTGAAAATATAGTAAATAGTCCATGGGAGCAAGAGAACCCTTACCTTGATGGGTATTCTTAAATTGGAGCTTGATCCTAGGTGCACTCAAGCAATAGCACCAAATAACTTCCAATTGTGCATCCTTGACTTCAATTGCAAGTAGTTTTTAGTTTGAAGGTATGGTGGCTATGGAGAAAGTATGGAGGAGAGGTCTGGCTTCCTTTTCACTTATGGAGGCCAAATTTGGGAGATAAGGACAAGAATGAACACTCATATGGTCTTAAGTGCACTAAAAACACTTAACAAGCTTAACAAAGCTTTATGTCATTTTCCTTGCTACAAGACCATGGTTTCTTTACTTGAATCTCTGGGATCACATTTGAATTCCCTATCCCATTCCATATCAGCCCTCCTTATGTGGGATAACCCCACAAAACTTCCATTTGACTTAAGTCATAACCATGGACAACCAAAGGCACGCAATGGGACAGTTAAGTCCTTAAGGCCTTTTTGCGTTTCTTTGTCCATACATGTCTTCTATAAGAAATTTCATCCTCTAGTAGCACTTTCAAACCATTCATATCCTTCCCATAACTCTCCAAATCTCTTTTGTGAAAGTTTTGCATTTGAGTACCTGAATTTCCAAAATGTTAGAAAAAATTCCATAGGTTGCTTGACAAACAAGCAATCCTTAAGGCTTTTCTTGGGGGCCAAGTTACTAACTTGGAACACTTTTAGGGAGGTGTTGATCATGCCTTTTACCCAAGACACTTCAATCACTATCGTGAGAATTACACAATATAGTGGTTTTTAGCCATTGTGACACACTTGTAATTCTCCCATTTTTGTGAGTTGGTAACATTAGTGCCCTTTTTCTCAGCTTTTTGTGGCCTACTTCTTTCTCTTCAGTCTCAGCCTTTAGTGCTTCCTACACCCTCCTTGAGGTCTCAAGTGGGAACGTTTTGCCTAGAGGTGGATTCTGCATCCTTTTATCCTATGGCAACTTAGGGTTCTACTCCCCCCTTTGGTTAGGCACATTCAGCCTCCTTAATGTTAGCTAACCTCTACGACCTAGTATTGAATCTCCCTAACACATTTCTCTCTTACCACTTTAAATGGCAATCTTTCACCCAATGGTCTTGAGCTCCATACTTATGGCATCCATTTGTGAGTCTGTAGCATTGCTTATTGCGATGAAATTAGCAAGATGTGGTGCACTGAGGGCCATTTTAATATGGCCCCCTTTCCAACTTAGCTTATCTTATCCTTTCCATTGTCTTGGCCTTCTCTCTTTCTTTTCTTGTGCACCTTCTATACCCCACTAGTACTACTTGGTCCACTATTTGTTTAACCTTCCTGCTCCAAGGGCAGTACACTCTACACTACTTGGTAGTACTCTCTGGCAGCTATAACCCTAAGGATTTGCCTTAGATCAAGCCTTAAACCCCTTAAGAATCTCTTGGTCTTAGCTCCTTTTGTCCATCATATTATGGAGCATATCATATGCAATTGTTGAACTTCTTCTCATACTCGATCACTATGAGGTCTCCCTACTCAAGCTAATCAAATTCAACTTATTTTTTATCCTTGAGTGCCTCACTCATGTACTATTACTGAAAGAAGTGGAGGAACTCAGCCCATCTCATAAACCACCTGTTATAGCCCTTATAGCAGAATGCTCGATGGGAAAGGTAACTTCATAAATCCCTAGTTTAAATTCCTTAATTAAAGTGAATTACCAAGATCAAGTAAGTTATCTAAAGGATAGATGGTTCCTAGTTTAATTCGGAAACTAAGTATGACTAGGGGAAAAATGGTCATTTTGTAGCTCGAGGTGATGAGTTTGGTATTTAAGCTCATAAGTTGATCTTTTAGGCCTAACTGACAAGACACCAAAGAGTTGAATGAAATTGCCAAGTCTTAAGGCACTATTTGAGCATGGGGCCTTTTTGGCAAAACTAAAGAAGTTGAAGGGCTTAAGTGATAAGTTGGCTATTTAAACCATTTTGAAGGTTTTAGCAGACACTATTCACCGTCCCCAACCTCTGAAATGCATAGCTATCTTTCTCCTCTTCAATTTCATGGTGAAACTTCAATTTCTTAATCAATTCTTGGTGGTTTTTGGTGCTCCATGAGGTTTATATGCATGAAAGGACTTCATTTTGGATGGATTATGTGTTATGAGCTTGGGATGACATTTTGAGGTTTATGGAGCTTAGGTACGTTTTGCCCAAATGATTTACTTGAGTTGTTCATGGTTTTTTGAGCTTTCATGAGCTTGGTTCTAGTTAGAATGAGCTTGAATTTGTGCCTTATATGTTGGAATTTGCTTGGAACCATAGGAAATGTTAGTAGAGCTTGGTACTCAAAGCTTGAAGCTTTTGGGGCTTGATTCTTGCTAGTTCTTATGTAATTGAGGTAAGGGATTTATGATTCAAGCATAATTAATGCCATTCCAGGCTTGGTTGCTTGTTAAATTCAAGTAGTTTTGTGAATGGCATTAGTTGGTGGATGGTAATGAACATGTTGGACTAGGGAGTTTCTAAGGATTTGTGTGGTGTTTATGAACATGATAGGATTGGTTTGAATGGTGCATTGTGATCTCTACAACATGTACTACACGTATGTGAAGTTTGAAGGCTCTCCATGCATGTTTGATATGTTTGGAAAATATTCAAAGTTCATAGCAAGAAAATAGGAAGTTTTCTGGGCATTTCACAAGTTTGCCGATGCATCGTGAATCAATTTGAGTTCCCATGATGTGTCACCAATACCTCAGAAATTGGCTGAACGTCGACAACTGTGGCGACGCATCACCGCCACAGCATTGACACCCTATTTTGTTTTCTTCATAACTTTTCGCTTGGGTGTCTGATTAAGGTGATTTTAGATTCCACATGAATCTGGAATGGAGTAATATCAACTGCATGCTTTCAAAACACTTAAAATGCTCTACTTTTAAAGTGATTTTAACTTAAAGTGAAGGCAAGTTGTAGAGGAAAATATGGTCACAATGAACACCATTAGTTAGGTGCGAGGTTTAGTACCATCGAAGGCCTAGTTGAGACTTTGGATTTTGAGGCTTCGATGTGGAAACCCTAGTGCACCTAGTTGGGGTTCCAAAGAACCTAGTAAATGAGTCCAACCATGATCATTGCCACTCAACTAGTGTGAACCAAGTAATGGTGCATAGAGGAGCACCATGGACGAAGGCTTAGTGCACTTGTTGCCTAGCCAAGTTGTGCCTTGAGGTACAAGTGGAAGCCTAGTACATCCTTGGTATGTTAATTAGGTGGAGGCAAAGTACATAAGTGACCCAGTCAAGTCTAAGGACTTAAGGCACTATGTGGAGGCCTAGTACACCCAATGGATTTCTTACAGGGCAAGCAAGGAGCATCCAACATGTTCACCTGAACAACAACTAAGTGAAGGCTACATTATTGCATTAAGCAGTAAGCTAAGGCTTACTAGGAGCGACTTAGTGGCCAGAACTTGCTAGGCATAGAGTGACGCCCAGTGAGGAAGACTAGGATGAAGAGAGGTGTTGAGGGACTTAGTTATATGTACATATATCAAACCGTAAGGTTGTGTGAGCTTACAGCGTAAGATACATATGTTCTCATACGTTGAGTCCTCAGGATTTTTTCTTGTAGGTTGAGGACCCTTACTGAGAATCTTTGATTCTCACACCCTTACTTTTTGTTGTGCAGTTTTGGGTATCGTTGAACCGGCAACCGTTGAGGGTTGTTGAGCAAGGATTATGAGCAGGTATTTAGTTTATTTGAATCTTTATGATTCTAGTTTATGGGTTGCTTGTTGGTTGAGTTATGGTACTAACTACAGTTGTCTTTTTGGCTTACAAAGGCTAGTGAAGCACAAGGGAGAACTTATGAAGCTTGCCACTGGGACTTTGCTCTAAGGTGGAAGCTTGGTTTTGGATCTTAGTACAGTCATTCAATGTATAGTTTTGATACACTAGTTTGCCTCCAATGGTCATGTTGAGTATTTTACTCTAGAGTCACTCTTGGGTGCGAGCATAGTCTACTCTTGTTTAGATGCTTGCACATAGTTGATTATGTGTAGTTAATTCCACTTAAATGCTTTGAATGCTTTCACAGTTTTGATATTTTATTTATTAAATTATGCCATGGCAATGTTTCAAGTACAATTTCTTTATTTTATTGATTAAGTGAAAGCATAAACTCATGCATGACTGCATAGTAGGATTAATTAACTAGAAGCATAAAGGTTTTAACTAGTGCACATGTAATCAGTTAACCAATTGTGACTAACATGGGACAAGTTCCCACAGGCTTCCTGGCCAAGCCCATGAGGGGTCGTGTCACCACCTCCTAGTAGGTGGCCTTCTCTGATTCTTGCTCCTATAGGCCCTCTGAACAGCCCTCCACCATAATATAGCATTTCTTTCCAATCTGAAGGATGCTAGGAACACCTTTTGTGTAGAGGACATTTGCATCCTTTTAAATATTTTCTTTAGTTGATACACCTAAAACTCAGGTTCTTCTAGGTCACATCATCCACTAACCATAGGAGGTTTCAAAGCCAGGAATCCTTCGAACTGGCCCTCGATGAGTCCACCCCCTTCAAGTCTCCTTCCTTTTGCATCAATGTCTCAAGTTCCACACCTGTACAAGGCCCTGTTATGCTTTGTGTAGTATCAGCATCCCAATCCTCTACTTTTGGGCTCCATTCTCTTTATATTTTGGATTCCTACCTTTCTTCTAATCTTACTCTGCTAGCTCTCAAATGTATCCTTTCCTCCTTCCCAACATCATCCTCTTCGTTACCATTTTTGCTAGCCTGATCACCATGCACTGGCTCTTTGCCAGGCCTCATCCCCCTTCTACCTTCATCCACTTCTTTAAATTCTTCAGCATTCTCATGTGCCCGAGCTTAGCCCCTAACCAAGGCTTGCATACTTACCATCAATTAGGAAATTGTGGCTTCCATGGCCTTCATCATCAATTCCACTTTCTCCTATCCACCCTCGCCACATCTGAGCAAGTTAGCCCTACATTCAGGCTCTTCAGCCCTCTCAGGCTTTAAGGCCTTATGCTACCTTTTAGGCTCACACTTAGGCTGTCCATCAATAGGATGGCTTGCCCTACTCTCTTCTCACTCGTGCAATTCTTTTTCTTTGCCTCAGGTTCTCATCCTACACATAAGGACATACAATAGACTTATAGTCTATCCAATCCTAAGTGGGAACAAGTCTAAATAGACTTAGACTATCATGCCTAAAACTACCGTTAGCTTATTCACTTCATGCATTCCTACACATTTTGTTTTAATTTGGTAAAACAGTTAGGTAGTTTTAAGACTTGTCTTCTAACATTTAAAACTTGATCAAATGTTTAGAAACTTTAGTTAAAATTATGAAAACACAATAAGGAATCAACCTTTATTACCATGAAATAATGATCAAGTGTCTGGACTAACATGATAGCTTTACAGCCTAAGTATGAACTATGATAGATGAAATAAAGAATGATCTAGGACTTAGAAGTCCTGTGTCCAAAACTTAATCTACCAAAACGCATTTGATAGAGAAATTTATTTAGCTATAAGTGAATTTACCATAGCAGTAGTTAAATGAACTACACGAAGAGTAAATACAGAGGGAGTGAGTTTCTAATGAAACTTAGTAAGAGACAATAACAACTCTAAAGTCTAAGTTCAATTTCACAGCAAAATACCTGTAGTAGATTAAAACAAAGAAAACACAAGATACAAAGAATATATATATACATGCAAAATAGATAAGGTCAGCACACACAACCAATCATAGAAGCACATGAAACTCACACACCACACACCAGCTACCCTTACACAGTGAACAACGCCAAGCAAGCATTAATTTATTCCATATTCATTTCATTAACCTTATTAACCAAACCATACCTAAAACATAGGGCCTTAGCTCTGAATTTAGGTCAGCCTAACCCAAAAATAGAATCCTAATGCTTGTTCCATATATAGCAAGCTTGCAAATTACATATACACACCTAGTGTGTTGTTAGCCCCTACGACTGTTAGGTTCATTTGACACTAAGTCATCACCTAAGGCTTACCAATTTCACTAGAACCACGACACCAACTTCTAATTCTAGATGAAATCTTTACATATTTGATCCTTGTATTTAGCCATTCAGCCTATGTCTTTTTTCCCCTTTACATACAACCATTTGGCCTAGCATTATAATCAACACATTCTATTATAGTTCCCATAGCTGAAGCTTGTTTGAGGAAGGTAAAGCATTTCAAACTTAGTTTGCACCTTATTTCAAACTCATATAGTAGGAATAGGTGAGTTTAGCGAATTTCACTAAGTTTTAAGAAGGTTAAGGCACTAAATGAGGTTTGGGGAAAAAATAGTAATTTTATGTCCTTAAGAGTCAGGGCAAGTCCTGATTTCTCAAAATGAGTTTTTATTACCTAAATTTCATCTTTAACCCAAGTTTAGTTGAAATAAATAAGATTTGACCAATGTTGACTAAGGTAACCTAAAGAAGGGGACTTACCTGTAACTTTTTAGATACTTTGGTGGGTAAGGATTTAAAAGAGTATAAAACATGGTAAAGTGGAGGGGAGGCTTCCATTTTTAATCCTAGACCGGAGCTCAATCTTCACTATACCATTTCTCCTTGAAATCAAGCTCAAAATCACAACATTTTGGTGAAAATTGAAGCTACCAAAGGTGTTTATGCTATAGGAAGCTTGTTCCAAGAAAAATTTCATGTTTTTGGAGCTTCCAACCATGTTTTCCACCATCCCCTTTCTTTGATGTGAGTGAACTTATGATTTCTTGGTGAATTCTTGTTTATTAGTTGATTGGGAGCTTGGGTTTTGGTTAGAAGTTAGTAATTGTATGTTTTGTGCCTTTCGTTATTGTGAACTAGGAAGAACTTTGTGGAACTTGAGTTCTTGAAGAATGGTTTCTTGTTTCTTGCTTGTGGGTTGAAGTTAAGGTAAGGGATTTTTTATTTCAAGCTCAATTAATGCTATTTAGTTCTGTTTGCTTGATGAACTCAAATAGTTTTGGCAATAGCATTAGTTAGTAGGCTAGTTTGATCATGGTGGACTATTAGGTTTACGGAGATTGCATTGATGTTATAATGCATTGTAGGAATGCTTGTGATAGTTGGATGTGGTCTTGCAACATGTTTTATAATTATATGAAGTTTGAAGGCCATCCAAGCATGTTTAGTATGTTTGGTAAGTCTTCAAAGGTCATAGCCCCAAAACTAAAAAATTATGGGCTTTTGGAGCTATTGTTGATACATCGCCAATATCAGCGACATGTCATTAGCACGATAAAATTTGCTAGAGCATTTACTATTGTGCTTACGTGTTGCCATAGTTAAGGTGGCTCAAATTTCTTAGTTTTTCTTAGACATTCAAGGGAAAGTTTAAGGGGGTTCTTATGGTACCTAAGGTTCTAAGTATTTCGGGGGTCCTCTAAGGGTTCCAAAACTTCTTCAAGAGTAAGGAGTTTTCATGGGTTTTTATGGTTACTTTCACCATAACCAAGAAAACTAGGTAATAGAGGGCCACAACTAAGTATCACAAGCTTAGGTGAAAGGTTTAGTACCATTGGTGACCTAGCCGTGTAGCTAGCCATGAGGTTCCAATGTGAAACCTTAGTGACCTAGCCGTGTAGTTAGTGATGAGGTTCCAATGTGAAACCTTAGTGCACCTAGTGGGTCTTGTTGCCTAGTTGGTCTTTGTGGCCTAGTTGACAATAGTCCCACCACAGACCCTGTTACCAGCTCACAAAATGGGAGAATTACAAGTGTGTCATAATGGCTAAAAACCATTATATTGTGTAATTCTCACCATAGTGATTGAAGTATGGGGGGTAAAAGGCATGATCAACACCTCCTTAGAAGTGTTCCAAGTTAGTAACTTGGCCCCCAAGAAAATCCTTAAGGATTGCTTGTTTGTCAAGCAACCTATGGACTTTTTTGTTAAGATTTTGGAAACTCGGGTACACAATTGTAAAACTCTCAAGAAAGAGATTTGGAGGGTTATGAGAAGGATATGAATTGCATGAAAGTGCTATTGGAGGACCAAATTGCTCATGGAAGATAACTAAAGACAAAGAAAACACAAAAAGGCATAGAGGACCTAAGTGTCCTAATGTAAGCCTTATGATGTGTATGTTTTTGACTTAAGTCAAATTGAGCAATTTGGAGTTTTCCCACCATGGGGGAGGCAGCCAAGGCCTGATAATTTGTCAACAATGGTAGGCACATGTGAACCAATGAGTTTAAGACAAAGAGACCATAATTAATGAGAAGGAAAGTGACATAAAGCAAGGTTAAGCTTGTTAAGTGTCTTTTGTGCCCTTAAGCTCATTTAAGGACATTTAAGTGACCAAATCACTTATCCCACTCAAGGGATGGCTGGCCAAACCATGGCAAGAAATTCAAATGTGGGCCAAGAAATTAAGACTAAGAAACCATGGCCTTGTAGCAAGGAAAATGACATAAAGCTTAATTAAGGCCATTAAGTTCGTTTTGTGCACTAAAGTCTTTATAAGTGGTTATCTTTGTCTTTATCTCCCACATTTGGTCTCTTCCAGCAGAAAAAAACGCAGCATCTCCACCCCTACACTTCTTCCATAGCCACCATACCTCCAAGATTAAAATTGAAGGCAAAAGAAAGCAAGAAAGGGCAATTGGAAGCTATGTGGTGCTAAGACTTGGGGTTTTCTGCAATTTTCAAACATCCATGGAGCTAGGGCTAAGCTTGGAAGAGAGCCATGAGCTTGATGAACCAAGCTTAGTGAGGGGAGTGCACTTATTGAAGGTTTTGTGACCTAGTGTGAAGTGCACGAAGAGGGCAGTGAAATAAGAGTTTTCTAAAGTTTCCTGGATTGTTTACTGTATTTCCAAACATCCATGAAGCTATGACCATGCTTGGAAGAGAATAAAAAGCTCTAGGAACCAAGTATGGGTTAAGAGAAAAGAAGCATGGCAAGGTTTTGGCCTTAGTGTTACCATGCTAAAGATGGCAGCAAGAAAGAAGGGTTTCTAGGGCCCAAAGTTAGTACTAACTACTGTTAAAATCCTCCTAAGGCCAAGCTTGAGGAGGGCTTCCATAGTGATTTATTTAAGTTTATTGCATGTTTTACGGACTAACCTATGGTTATTGTTGTTGCTGCATTTCATGTGTTTGTTTGTTGTGAATGGCTGCTGCATTTGGTTGCTATATCTTGTATATATGCACTGTGGTTTTTGTGTTTTAGTGTCTTTGGATGCAGGTTTTAATGAGGATCACATTACCTTAAGAAACCAAGTGTTACCCTTACTAAGTTTCTCAATGAAACTTACTCCCCTCAATGCTGTCATTTAAGGTCCAGCAGAATGATCACATTCAAACTGACATTTTTGGTTTCAGTTTTAATCTGAAATATCAGGTACATGAACTTCCATGTGTCTAGTTATGATCTGGAAATTTTGGTGATTTTAGGAGCACATTTGGTATTTTTAATGGTGGTACTTATTGTGTTGTGCAGAAGCTGTCCAGCATCCTGTTTTGGAGTCCATTGTGTCTCAGGCACTCCTGTAACCTAGGGTGCATGTTTAGCTGAGTTAAGACCATATTGTAGTTCATGTATGCATGTACATGTAGTGTATGTAAAATGAGACAAGTATGAGAACATTTGAGTAATGTTTTGGCTATGTAAGTGATGTGGTGCGAAGCTGCCTAAGTGTGAATGATGGGCTGCTTACTTGTAAATTCTGTTTTGACCACATAAAGTTGTTAAAAGAAAGGGAATGTAATTCCTATGTGTAATGGACATATATGGGATAGCCTTGGAGGGCTTTCCCCTTGTGAATGAAGTATTTGCATGGTTTGGAAAAATTGTATGGGCAAAATGGTCCAAAAGTTGCCAGAATTTTGACCATGTACCTAAAGTCTAATATCTCCTTGTGTAGAATGAATATTGGTATGAAATTTTGACCACACATATAGAACATCTAGAGGTTGAACTGGAGTTTTGAATTTCTGGATTTGGATCCTTTTAGCCAAATATATGATGTTGCAAAATTGGCTGATTTACTGTTCATTTTGTCAGAATTTTGTAACCAACTTAAAAAATCCATAACTTGGTCCATAGGTGGGATATTGATGTAAAACAAAATTAATTGGTTTGATCTAAGTCTCTAATTAATAATGGAGCAAGGAAAACAGGGGGCTATGTGGCTATAATGATACAGTTTATTAGTGGAAGTTACAGGCGGAGTGGCTGGTCAGTAGAACTTAACAAGATTGCCTAATGTGTGGAAGCCAAAACTAAGACTTGTGCTAGTGTTTTCCTTCTTAGCTGCCATGGTGTCCATGAAATGTGAATATGTGTGTGATGGTTGGACCAATATTCATGTATTTACATAGTGCCCAAGAGGGTCACTTGGGTATGCACACTAAGGGTAGTGTTCTGATGGCCTACAGAACATTACCAATCCTGGGAGTTTAAATGCACAATTTTGGCACCATAATTGGACTACCCCAAAGTGGGTAACACTATGTAAAAACATGCCTATTGGTCTAGTCATCACACACATATTTACATTTCTTGCACACCATGGCAGCAAGGAAGGAAAACACTAACACAAGTCTTAATCTTGGCTACCACACATTAGGCAATCCTGTAAAGTTCTAGTGACTAGCCATTGCACCTGTAACTTCCATTAATAAACTATATCATTATAGCCATGTAACCCCTTTTTATTTGATTCATTATCAACCAAAGACTTAGAGCAAACCAAGGAATTTTTTTTATATCAATAGCCCACATATGGACAAAGTTATGGATTTTTTAAGTTGGTTACAAAATTCTGACCAAATGAACAGTAACTCATCCAACTTTGAAACGTCATATATTTGGCTACAGTGATCTAATTCTGGAAATTAAAAATACAAGTCAATCCTCTAGATGTCCTCTAGGTGTGGTCAAAATTTCATACCAATATTCATTCTACACAGGGAGATATTAAACTTTAGGTCCAGAGTCAAACTTCTGGCATCTTTTGGACCATTTTGCCCATACAGTTTTTCCAAACCATGCAAACATTTCATTCACAAGGGGAAAGCCCTCCAAGGCTATCCCATATATTTTCATTACACATAGGAATTACATGCTCTTGCATCTAGCAATTTTAAGTGGCCAAAGCAGAATTTACAACTAGGTAGCCTATCATTCACACTTAGGCAGCTTTGCACCACATCACTTACATAGGCAAACATTACTCAAATGTTCACATACTTGTCTCATATTACATACACTACATGTACATGTATACATTTACTACATAATGGTCCTAACTCAGATAAATACACACCCTAGGTTGCAGAAGTGCCTGAGATACAATGGACTCCAAAAACAAGATGCTGGACAGCTGCTGCATACCACAATAAGTACAACCATTAAAAATACCAAATGTGCTCTTAAAATCACCAAACTTTCTAGATCATTACTAGACATATCGAAGTTCATGTACCTGAAATTTTAGATCAAAACTCAAACAGAATTAGTTAGTTTGAATGCGATCTTTCTGCTGGACCTGAAATGACAGAATTGAGGGGAGTAAGTTTCATTGAGAAACTTAGTAAGGGTAACACTTGGTTTCAATAGGCTATGTGACCATCATCAAAACCTGCATCCAAAGACACTAAAACAAAAAAATCACAATGCATATATACAAGATATAACAACCAAATGCAGCAGCCATTCACAACTAACAAACACATGAAATGCAGCAGCAACAATAACCACAGGTTAGTCCATAAAACACATAATAAACATAACCAAATCACTATGGAAGCCCTCCTCAAGCTAATTCTTGGTCTTAGGAGGATTTTAATAGTAGTTAGTACTAACTTTGGGCTCTAGAAACCCTCATTTCACTACCATCTTTGTGCACTTCACACTAGGTCACAAAACCTTTAATAAGTGCACTCCCTTCACTAAGCTTGGTTCATCAAGCTCATGGCTCTCTTCCAAGCATAGCGCTAGCTCCATGGATGTTTGAAAATTTCAGAAAACTATCCATGAGAACAAGAGAACCCTTACCTTGATGGGTATACTGAAATTGGAGCTTGATCCTAGGTGCACTCAAGTCTTAGCACCACATAGCTTCTAATTGCCTTTTCGTGCTTTGTTTTGCCTTTAATTTCAATCAATTTTAAGTTTGAAGGTGTGGTGGCTATAGAGGAATTATGGCTGTGTTCTTGGGTTGGGGGAGGATGAAAATGACAGAGGGATAAGTGATTTGGCCACTTAAATGGCCTTAAATGAGCTTAAGGGTAGAAAACACACTTAACAAGCTTAACCTTGCTCTATGCCATTTTCTTTCTCACTAATTACGGTTCCTTTACCTTAAACTCATTGGTACACATGTGCCCAACATTTTTGACTAATTATCAAGTCTTGTCTGCCTCCCTCTCGGTGGGATAACCCCACAATTCCACCCTTAGACTTAACTTAAAAGCTTTAACACCTTAAGGTTTACACCAAGACATTTAGGTCCTTAATGCCTTTAGCGTTTCCTTTGTCCAAACTTGTCTTCCATGAGAAATTAGGTCCTCCAATAGCACTTTCATACCATTCATGTCCTTCCCATAACTCTCCAAGTCTCTTTCTTGAGAGTTTTGCAACTAAGTACCTGAATTTCCAAAACCTTACAAAAAAGGTCCATAGGTTGTTTGAAAAACAAGCAATCCTTAAGGCTTTTCTTGAGGGCCTAGTTACCAACTTGAAACACTTTTAAGGAGGTGTTGATCATGTCTTTTACCCCTCACACTTAAATCACTATGATGAGAATTACACAATATAATGGCTTTTAGTCATCATGACACACTTGTAATTCTCCCATTTTGTGAGGTGGTAACAATCCCCCCCCCCTTAAAAATTTTGGTCCTCCAAAAGAGCCTTTAGCTTTGGGTATTCTTCAGGATACCTTTCCATAAGGTCTTTTTTAGGTTCCCAGGTTGCTTTTCTTTCAGAGTGGTGTGGCCACTGAACTTTAACCATGGGAATAAATTTGTTTCTTAACCTTCTAGTATCCTTGGCTAAGATAGCTATAGGTTTCTCTTCATAAGTCAAGTTGGGTTCCAACTATATGTCTTCCACTACAATAGCATGCTTTGTGTCCAATAGACACTTCTTAAGCATACTGATGTGAAAAATATTATGAACACTTAACATGCTTGGCGGTAGAGCTAACCTGTATGCTACCTTGCCAACTCTATCCAAGATCTCATAAGGACTGATGTATCTTGGAGCTAACTTGGTTCTTCTGCCAAATTTGATAGTGCCTTTGGATGGTGGAACTTTCAGCCAAACATTGTCACCAACCTCAAATTCCAAGTCTCTTCTTCTTTTGTTTACATAGTCTATGGTCTATTAGGCAAATAGATTTAGTCCTTGAAGTACAATAATCCTTGCTTGTAGGTGAAGGATTCACACAAGGAACTTTTTTCCTTTCCTGAAATCTTATTCACACTTCTCAGTCCACTCAAACCTTTGACCTTTCTTGGTCAGATGAGTAAGAATCGAGGCAATCATGGAAAAGCTTGATACAAATCTTCTGTAGTATCCAGCTAATCCTAGGAAACTTCTAATTCCCTTCACAATCATTGGTCTTTCCCACTCTTGCATTGCCTTGACCTTTTCATGGTCTGCCTTAAGGCCTTGTGCATCTATGATGTGTCCTAGGAAAGACACTTCCATTATCCAGAATTCACACTTGGATAACTTGGCATAAAGCTGATGTTCCAATAGAGTCTTTAGGACAATCTTCAGATGATGTTCATGTTCATTTTCATCCTTGCAATACACTAGGATGTCATCAATGAACACAACCATAAATTTGTCCAAATGTGGTCTGAACACCTTGTTCATCAAGTCCTTGAAAGAAGTTGGGGCATTAGTCAAACCAAATGGCATGACTTTGTACTCATAATGCCCATATCTGGTCCTGAATGCAGTCTTAAGAATGTCCTCTTGCTTTACTCTTAACTGGAAGTATCCAGATCTCAAATCTATCTTGGAGAAGATCTTAGCTCCCTTCAGTTGATAAATAAGATCCTCTATCCTAGGGAGTTGATACTTGTTCTTGAAAGTCACTACATTGAGCTTCCTATAGTCAATGCAAAGTCTCAAGGATCCATCTTTCTTTTCACAAAGAGAACATGAGCTCACCATGGAGAAACACTTGGCCTTATGAACCCTTTTTCAAGAAGTTCATCAAGTTGTTTCTTGAGCTCATTCATCTCTATGATTGGCATTCTATAAGGAGGTATGGATATTGGACTAGCTCCTGGTTGCAACTTGATCTCAAACTCAATTTCCCTTAACGGAGGAATACCTGGTAGGTCATTAGAAAAGACTTGTGGAAAGTCTCTCATTACAGGTATTCTGTTCACTTCCTCATCACAATGCAATTTATTCAATGCATAACAGTAATCATGCTTATAAATCATAGGTATCTCATCTAGTCCCTATAGCTCCATGCCATGCATTTTATACACTAATTCCTTAGAATTCACTAATGCATGCACTTCACCATCAGGCAATGTGATTTCTTCCTTAGCACAATCAATTCTTATGTCATGCATAGCAAGCCAATTCATGCCCAGCAGCAAATCATACTTAGGAATATCCAACACTAGCAGACTAGTCATAACCTTAGTCTTTCCTACTACTAGCTCATAATCCTTAGCTAGGTCATTAGTGAAAAGACATTGACTACCTGTTGTTTTCACTAAAGATATCCTAGGCATGATTTCAGTAGGCAATTTCATGGCTTCAACAAATTTCCTAGCCACTATAGACATAGATGCACCAGTATCAAACAGAACACTAACAGGCATACCATTAAGGTAAATGTTACCCCTTAGTGCTTCTCTCTGCTCTGATGTCTCTGGCCTCTCCACTTTGAAGACTCTATCAGCTCTTTGCACTAAAGGCTGAGGCACTGGAGGAATTGGCCTCTGCTATCCTTCCCTAGGTGCTCCCCCTTTAGGTCGTACCCTAATAGGCCTTATTGGACCTTGCTCTTCTGGCCTCCTTTGAGCCTGTGGGTAGTCTTTGATCCAATGATCCATGCATCTACATCTTAGACACGCTTAGGTGTAAAAAAAGCAAGGTTTCTTTCCATGAAACCTCTTACACTTAGGGCACCTTTGGCCAAGGAAGTTCCCCTTAACCTTGCCCTCACCACCAAAATGGGAACTATTGGCAATTCCCTTGCCATATGGTGGCTTCTACTGCTTGCCTCCTGCCTGACTACTTTCCCCTAGTCCACTGGGAAAGTACTTAGTCTCATAGTCCTCTTGCTCTACTAATAGAGCTTTCTGCACTGCTTCACAGTATGTAACTGCTCCAAAAGGTCTAACAGCCTTTCTAATGCCTGACTTTAGGCCTCTGACAAATCTTTTGGCCTTCAATTCCTCCAGTCCATGATACTGAGAAGCATACCTGGCCAACTGATTGAATTTGTGCTCATACTCTAGGACACTGTGGTTGTCCCGCCTTAGAGCATTAAATTTAGCTTGATTCATATCCTTGATAGCATCACTAATGTATTGCTTCATATCCCAGTACTGCGTTTCATTTTCAAACTGATGCACAGTCTGAAAGAGTGATTCAGACTTTAGAGGACATGTTGCACATGTGTGCCATTAGCTTCATAGGTGATTCGGGTCAACACTTACCACTCATTGAATTTGCTTAAAGCAACAGGCACGAAGCTATTATAGGTATGGAACCATACAAGGCACCATAAGCTAGGCATTACCTGACACCCCATTGTTTCTTCAGATAGGGTAGTCATTGGTCCCAAAATTATCGCTGATACCATGGCTGAGATCAAGTTGATCAAGAAATGAATTAGGGTCACCAATTATCAGCAGACTAAGTATGCAAATTTTAGAAGATGGGAATTAAGTTTTGAAGTTGGAAACAAGGTACTTCTCAAAGTGTCTCCCATAAAAGAAGTTACCCGATTTGGGCAGAAGGGTAAGTTATCCTCTAGGTACATTGGACCCTATAAAGTTTTAGAACGAATAGGGAAGGTTGCTTATCAGTTGGCATTACCACCAAACTTGTCCTAAGTGCATAATGTGTTTCACGTTAGTTTTTTGAGAAAATGCACAGTGGAATGGGGACAAGTAGTTAATCCTTCAGTGGTACCTATCTAGGAAGAGTTGACCTATGAAGAGAAACTCGTTCAGATTCTTGATAGGAAGTCAGAAAACTTCAAATGAAATGGATTTCTATGGTTAAGATCCCTTGGTTGAACCATAGTGAGGGGAACCTACCTGGGAGATGGAGCAAGATACACTAAAAAGATATTTTAGTGTTTTTCGACAGTTGCAGCGGAATTTGGGGGACCAAATTCCAGAAGGAGGGGAGAATGTATGGCTCTCCTAGCTGGAAGCTTGTTGGAGGAAGTTAAAGTATTTGAAACTTAGTTTGGAACCCTATTTCAAACTCACATAGCAAGAATAGGTAGTTTAGCAAAGTTCACTAAGTTCCGAGAAGGTTAAGCCACCAAATGAGGTTAGGGGCCAAAATGGTAATTTTTTTCCCTAAAGAGTCGGGCTGAGTCCTGAGTGTTAAAACTAAGTTTTTATAACCTAATTTTTACCTTCAACCCATCTTTAGTTCAAATAAACATGATTTGACCAATATTGACTAAGGTTACCTATAGAAGGGGACTTATTTGTAACTTTTTAAATACTTTGGTGGCTAAGGGTTTAAAAGAATATAAAACACGGTAAAGTGAAGGGGAGGCTACCATTGTCATTCCCAAACCTGAGCACAACCTTCACTCTACCATTTCTTCTTGAATTCAAGCTCAAAATCACAAGGTTTTGGCTGAAATTGAAGTTACCAAAGGTGTTTATGCCATAAAAAGCTTGTTCCAAGAGAAATTTCATGTTTTTGGAGCTTGGAACCATATTTTCCACCATCCCTTATTTTTGATGCAAGGTAACTTGTGATTTCTTAATGAATTCTTGCTAGTTAGTTGATTGGGAGCTTTGGTTTTGGTTAGAAGTTACGAATTGTATGTTTTGTGCCTTTGGTTGCTTAGAACAGGGAAGAACTTTTTGGAACTTAAGTTCTTGAAGAAGGGTTGCTTGTGGGTTATAGTTAAGGTGAGGGTGTTATGATTTTAAGCTTAATTAATGCTATTGAGTTGTGTTTGCTTGATGAAATCAAGTAGTTTTCACAATAGCGTTAGTTAGTGGGCTAGTTTGATCATGGTGGACTACTAGGTTTGTGGATATTGGAATGATGTTATAATGCATCATAGGAGTGCTTGTGATTGTTGGTTGTGGTCTTTGCAACATGTTTTACAAGTATGTGATCTTTGAAGGCCATCTAAGCAGGTCTAGTATGTCTGGTAAGTCTTCAAAGGCCGTAGCAGGAAAACTAAAAAATTCTGGTCTTTCATAGGTATTGGCGACGTGTTGCTAGTGGCACGAAATTTACCTAAGCATGTCACCATAGTAAAGGTCGCTCAGATTTCTTAATTTTGCTATGACATTTAAGGGGAAGTCTTTAGGGGATCTTAGGGTACGTAGGGTCTAAGTATTCCAAGTCCTCTAAGGCTTCCAAAACTTCTGTAAGAGCTAGGAGTTTTCTTGGGGTTTTATGGTTACTTTCACCATAAGCAAGAAAACTAGGTAATAAAGGGCAATAACTAAGTATCACTACCTCTGATGAATGGTTTAGCACGATCGACGAACTAGCGGTGCAATTAGCGATGAGGTTGCATTGTGAAACCTTAATGCATCTAGTGTGTCTTATGGCAAAGTGGG
The DNA here is from genome assembly GCA_005392925.1 of Aquilaria sinensis. Lineage (NCBI taxonomy): Eukaryota > Viridiplantae > Streptophyta > Magnoliopsida > Malvales > Thymelaeaceae > Aquilaria > Aquilaria sinensis. The sequence goes on along the minus strand of SMDT01000628.1, from coordinate 54,650 downwards.
TGTTTATCGCCTAGTCGATAGCATTCCTACCATAGAGCCCCTATACAACATAAGGGAGTTTCGACTAGTGAATCATCACTAGTTAGGCTCGTAAGCTATAATTGCTAGAGGACAAGGCTTGACCTTGTAGTTTGAGAACTAGGTTGAGGAAAGGTCCTAATAGACTGAGATTTATGCAGATAAGTCTAGCCGCAGGCTGTATGAGCTCACAGCTGGTTACATATTTTCTCATATGTGTGGTCCTTAGTAAGTTTTCATGCACGTAAAGTGAAGACCCTTTCTGAGAATTCTTAAATTCATACTCCCTAGTTATGTTGTGCAAATTCTGACACTGTTGGGCCGGATAACCATTGAACGTTGTCATGGTAGGTTATTGTTGCCAATACTGTGCTAGAGAATCTTTATGATTCTACTCTACTTGGGATTACTTGTCAGTTAAGTAATAGTGCTAACTATAGTATTTCCTTGGTGTAGAGCCTAGTAGCATGTGGACAGGACTTTTATGACTAGCCACTGGGATTCATCTCTAAGGTGAGAGTCAGTGAAGAAGATCTCAGTTGATGCTTATATATGTATTGTATACTTAGTTGCCTTCATTGTCTATATTTTGGAGTCATAGACTCTAGGGTTGATCTTAGGGGACAAGCATTAGTCTACTTTTTGTATGAATGCCTTCACATAGTTGTTATGTGTAGTATTAACCATATAAATGTTGATTTTGTTTGCTCTGGCTATTTGAACTTGTTTTTCTGGAAGATCTTGGCCAAGTGAATGTTTTTATGATTTTACTCTAATCCAAGTCAAAGCATAAGAACATGCATACTCCATATTCTAGGTTAATCAACTTGTTTCATGGAGTTTTAATCCGCATACATGTACATCTAACCAATTGCAACCACCGTGAGGCTAGTTCTTACTGGCTTCCTAGGCAGGGGCCATGGATAGCCACTTTACATTCAGCCATTCGGCCTAGTAGATTAATCCATACCCTATTGCCATTCAGCCTAACCATTGTATCCTTAGTTAACCAACAACAATCATAGCTTGCAACTCTTGTTACTTCCATCAATTAGAGCACCAAACTGAATTAGACTTACAAGTTGTAAGTTTCGTCCCTTACCTGGATTGTTGACTAAGCCTTCTCTTGTTGGACAACTTGAGCATGTTGTCTTGATGTTCATGAATCAATCTCAATTACAAACTATAACAGTACCCGAACCACCAACAACCAACATTTATAATTGAATTCACTACCAAACATGCCCTGCATTCCGAGATAATCAAGAACTACAATCTTGGACTAGTTTATGTCAACTTGAGCAATAAGAAAATCATCTTGCTCACAGCTCAAAGCTCTTCCCCTTGAGGCTGAGTGTAGCTGTTAGTAATTCCTCAATTTCCTCATCGCTTGGCCTTTTTTCAACATTTCATCGTGTAAATCTGCTTTCCAGCTTTGTTGAACCTTCCTTGTAACCAGAGATTTTGGTTCTTAGACATGCAATCGAGCTAAAATCACAAACAAGGATTAAACCTTACAAACCTGAGACATGGAACTCCAAACTCAGTCAAAATCACCATTGGAGCTCCAATTCTAGCCTTTCTTATTGCTTTGGGTTAGAAACCAGCAATTTTGGAGCAATTTTGTCATGTACCCAACAAGTAAATCTGATGTATGCTAAGTTGGGTCCAGATCTCAAGCAGTTCCCTGATCTTTTTAATTTATGCCACTTACAACCTTAAGCCTTGCACTTGGTCATTTAAGTCCTTGATTGAAATCAATTGAATTTTTCTCATACTTGTCAAGTAAGTCCCCTAAGGTCTTGTTCTCGGACAATTTGGTCAATTAAGCTTATCAAGTAATCCGCATTGCCCCATTCCTAAGCAATTTAGTCAAACTAGTTCTTAATTAACTTCTTTGTCAAATAAGTCCCTGACTTGACAAGTCTGCCCATAAAGCTTTCTTTTCTTGCAATTTAGCCTTCAATAAAAATTTAAATGGCAACTTAAATTATGGATTCCATTATTAGTCTATAATTTTCCATTTCTTTGCAAAATTTTTGCTTAATTTCTTATTTTCTTTCAAAAATCAGCCTTTGGCCTAACTCCTTTGGCAATAAATAAATCACTCTATGATACTCCCATTCTCATAAAGTGTCTGCGAATAAAGCCATTGGCCTTAGAAACTTGTCATGGGTTTCCATAGAATATGTAGAAAAAATTAAATGCAGGCATGACATAAAGGCCTTAAACTGCTCTAATACCAACTTTTCTAGCACGCCCCACATAAGCCCGAGCCGAAAGGTACCTATCGCAGCACCTTGGAGTAGCATTAGGGCTACCTTGGACACTGGCGCAAGTGTGCTGAAGGTGCACACCAGGGGCCACCTTCATGTGTTTAACACAAGTGCCTAGTACACACTCAGGCGCCAACCGGGTGCACCTGTAGGCTTGCCTTCTAGCGCCTTCTACACCATAGGACATACCTAGGAATTAAGGGATCGAACCCCAAGAAGCCTACCAGCCCCAGCACACACCTAAAACTTACAAGCTAAGGCACATAATTGCAATGTTGCATTCGAAGTGTTTGTGCTCAATTTCTATTCAAGTGTGCGTATATACATGCATGGAAACCAAGATACCTAGAATTATAGTTTTCAAAACATCTATTTACAAACATGATAGGCTTAGGTACGTGTCTTGGAGAGCCTACCTGAGGTCGCCCTAGTCACAAGCTCAAATCGGAAACATACAATCATCTCTAACTACATACATAGCTTAACATATAAGGCACAAGCATTCAACCTAAACTTGTTCCCAAACTCTTAACCACTAGGTACCTGCAAGCAACACTTAAACACATAAGCTTGCTACTCATAAACTTTTACTATAGGTCATTGAGCATTACTTGGATTGGTACCCATAACTTCCAAATCCAATTACAAAACCCTTACACAAGCATCTCTACTCCTCAATATTCTTTTTGTAACACATAAAGTTAGTGCATGATTTATTTTCAAAACTCTGTAAGGAATCATACAGCAATAAATAACTACATAACAATTTGAGACTTAACCTCCAAGTACATGCATATTGATAGCCAAAGGGCTATTAACCCTTCTAGAATTCCCAAAGTGACCTAAGAAACACCACCCTCAGGATACATGAGTAACCAACCTCAGGAAAGATGGGGCCCTTACCATCCTCAAGAAAAACATCACTTTATAACCAAGGGGCCATGATCCCCAAGATCTTTACATCACCTAGCCAAAAACCACCCTCGTGAAAGACCTAGCGCCAACCTCGGTGAACGACAACCACACTTGGTAGTTAACAGAACTGACCTCGGAAATCTATATACTACCACCTTCAAACTAGTGAACTCACCAAGTTTGGGAAAGTATATCCTTAGCCTTCATAAAGAAGAGCATCTTTCGAAAGTGCCCCACTCTGTCGAAGGGCCTCTCTTAATAGCCCTCGATGACTATATTGAGCTAAAGGAGGCCTCATATTCTGAAAGAGCCTTATATCCTGAAGGGGTCTCATTCTTCGAAGGGGTCTTGTGGAGATACGACAAAAATGGTTAAGGAGCCTCTGACAGAGAGTCCTTGCACATGCCCCTGCCCTTTGGCCGAAATGGACTACGGCCAACTGGAGATACCTATCTCTGATGGTACAGATTAAATCTGACCGACCACGTGTCACGATTTAAACAGGCTGTGTCAACTGGCCTCCTCCCTCCACCCTCCTATAAATACTTAGGAAGGACCTTGGTAAGAGAGGACATAGAACACTTGCTATTTCTCTCACTCTCTATTCCTTACTACTACTACTCTTACAGACACTGACTTGCGCATCAGAGGCTCCTCCCCCAAAAACACATTTCGGGGACCTCCTAACCCTTGTTCTTCTGAGTGTTTCAGGCACCTTCATACCTGAAGTCTCTCTTTCTGGCCAACATTTCATATAACAAGGATGCCGTCGAACATCATTTGGTGCTGTCTATGGGAACTCCTTTTCAGGTCGCCGTTGTAGAGACCTGGTGTTCTAAGGAGAAGGGACTCCTGATGTCCCAGTCCGCATCGGAAGCTCCAACAGTGACTGAATGACCTACGGTAGAGACTTCTTTGCTGAGGATGAATGTCCTTTAATGGTCATGATGAGCTTTCTGTGGGACTTTCAGTGCTCTATTGTGGATGAAATGACCCAACAAAATAACCAAAGGTGGTCACAACCACCTACCAAGGGAAGGGCGCCTTCTCTTAGCACCCAACAAGAGAGGAGCCCAAAGTTACCCCACCAGAGCTCCAAAAGCGAGGGCTCTCACAATGAGTCTTCAATGGAGAACGTACCCTCTAGAGGATGTCACACAGGAGAAACGGTGTCAAAAGAACCCAGGACCTCCCACTGGTGAAGTCCATCTCCATACGGGAGGTCCCAGTCCCCCCATCGACAAAGTTACTCTCTAAAAAAGATATGTTGCTCTCCGCTACCGGTGACCATCAGATAGCGAGCGAAAGACAGTGCTACCACCCTCGTGTAGAGGATCTTAGAAAGGTTGGAGAAGGTAGAAAGACAAATATCCTAAAAGCCTATTTGGTCAAGGTTTTCGAAGACATTCACTAGAGAAGAGTCATCCTTCATCCACGTAGTTCTAAAGGCACCTATGCCGAATGACTTCCGAGTGCCATGCTTGGAAACATATGATGGACGTGGTGACTCCCAAGCTCACTTGACGAAGTATAGGCTCATCATGGTGTTGCACGGTGCTAATGATCCCACCCTCTGCAAATGCTTTGAAGACACCCTTTCAAGGCCGGCAACTACATGGTATAACTCCCTATCTCCCGGAACCATAATGTGTTTCTAGGAGTTATCAGCCACATTCACCTAGCAGTTCATCAGAAGTAGGCCGACGGCAAAGATGTGTAAGGCTCATCCCTCTGTGCTTTGCCTAGGCCAAGAATACAAAGAAAATATAATGAAAATGCAAAGAAAACTTGAGGGACTCGATTGAAAATATGAATGATGGTGTATGTGCAAAACTGAGAACCTTCAGGTTCTAATTACACATGAAATGATGGCTATGAGACTAATGGCGGGAAATAATGGTTAGGCACCATTTTGAATGTTCTATCAAGTACTAAGAGTGACACAAAGACTTGAAAAAAGACACTTTAGGCAATGCAAGATTGTATGAGGCCGAGAAGGGCATTAAGCCACTTTTAACGCCATATGACCCATTACCAAAAATTTCATGCTTCCACTAAGCCATTTAGCTATCATTACTGTCAAAAAGGCCACGGTTTCGGGTGTTAATCCTAACACTAAAATATATAGAGGGATTACAATGAAACATGCAAAATTAAGCAAGGCCAAAAGGGGGGATTAGCGGCAATTTATAGGACATGTGGTACTTAGTCCAATTTTTGCATGCCACCACTTAGCCGAAAGCTTCATTTTTGGGTCCAACCTCCATCCTTGCAAGCCAAAATGTGTTCTTTCTGTTCTTGGAGAGTTACTGCCAGGTCCTTGCTTAATTTTTGTAGAATTGGAGCTTGGAAGGAAATTCAAGCTTGGATTACCTAGTTTCGGCATTAGGTGATCCCAGAATTGAAGATCAAACTCGGTCTTAGGCGTTCAAGGCATAACCAAGAGCACTCAAGCTTGTGTTGTGGTAAGTTTCATGTCTACTTGAAATCTTTGTAGTTTTCCATGTTTAAGTACTTAAAGGCGGCTAAGTGATAGTTAATTTTACTATGTGATCTTAGTTTGCTAGTTGGGCATATTGATGGAACTTTCGGGTTCATTATGGTTGGCTAGCTAGTTAAGTTAATGGAAAGTGTTAGAATTCTTAGTAAGTTAGGCCAACTTGCTTTTGAATTTGGAGCTTTAGTGGATTGGTGACTGAAATGAGGAAGCTTAGTGTGCAAGAACACAAATGATCACTTGCTAATGGCTTCGCCCGAGAGTACCATGGTGTGTGTGTATGTGTTGTTTGTTTTCTATGCTTGATTGAATTGTTGCGCTTGCTAACCAATTTGATTTATGTTTATGCTTGTCTTTGCCTTAATCAGTATTATGTATATATTATATTCCATGTATCTTTGGTGTTTTCTATGTCTTTCTTGCAGGTTAAGTAAGCATTATCGAGGTTAAGTCTTGGACTTAACTAAACAGACTCATTCATGAGCCGTTATGAACCATGGACCTTAGTAAGTGTAACTTCATGCCCATAATATTTGTGTTTTAGGCAAGGATATTGAGCTTAAGTGAGTTGTGCTTAAGTGGATTGCTTGTGTACTAGTTAGTACCTCTGTGCCCGAGGTACGTGCCAAACCAATGCTTGGCTTGATTATGTGTAGTTACAAGTCTTATAGTTCTTGGTCGAAACTTATGTTCTAAGTTTTGCAGGCTTGAGTAGGTTGTGGGACTGTCTAGGTTGCAAGATGGATGTGTGGACCACGGCATTGATTGTGGTTGATAGCCGAAGTGCTACCACCCTCCAAACCTGTAAGCTCGGGCAAAGTGCCACCCTCAGAAAAGTCGAGCAGCAACCACAAGGAACGCGGGCAACGACTTCGAAAAGAAGGGTGTCTGGCCCCTTCACATCTGACCTCGGTGATCCTTCATCACTCTTGGAGACGATGGTACCGACCTCAGGAACACGGCGCATCGCCATCCTCGGTAAGATGACCAAACCAGCTTCAAAAGGGAAAAATCCACCACCTTCGGCATGGAAGAACACCGTAGAATGGGACCACCATTGGCAAAGATGTTCCCGGATTACTGAAATGATCTCGAAAGGAAGTCCTCCTATTTCGAAGAGCTCTCCTCTATCGAAGGGACCTCAGGAGTACAGCAGGAACAATTAAGGAGCCTCTGATGCATCGTACTCGTATGTTCCCCGACACGCCACCTCAGACACGCTCTAACATGTCGCCCTCGTATGACCTAGGCTCTTGGCCAGGTGGCCTGTGGTTGGCTAGATGCTCCCCCTCTCCCCACAGGTACGGATCGCATCTGTCCGAACGTGTGTCATGATCTAGGCCAGCTGTGTCAAACGTACTTCTACTGTTCACCTCCCTATATATAATCGGGAAGCGCCCCAGGTAAGGCGGGACTCCAAGGGAAAAATCTCTCCATTCTATACTCACTCTCCATTTCCAAATGCTAACTTGGGTGTCGGAGGTTCCTCCCAGAAAAATACTCCGGGGACCTCCTAACCTTTGCTTTTCTAAGTCTTTGCAGTCCTCCCCCCACCGAAGTTTCCTCACCCAGGCGTTCTCTCACCAGAAGGGCTTGCTTTAGGCTCACCATGTTGCATAACGACGATGCTGAAGGGCATCATTTGGCGCTGTCTGTGGGAACACTCACCCAGGTCACCGTTGTAGAGACTCGGCGCTCAAAAGACAAGGGGCTCCCAATGTCCACCTCTGTGCTGGAGGCTCCACTGGTGACCCAGCGGCCCACGATAGAGACTTCTGTACCGGAGGACTATTATTGTTGTGCTCAAAAGCCAATCATGAGATGATTGTATTTTTGCACATTGAGTCAATTAAGGCATTAATCCATCAATTATGTTTGTTGTTTTGTTTCTGCGTAACTTAACAAACATAATCGTAACCCTAGAATAATGATAATCTTACATGTCCCTAGTCTAGTATTGTTGTGGAGCGGGTTGCAATAATACATAACGACTAGCATATGTGGAGACTAATATGAGATATGTAGTCTACATATGGGTACAAGTTGGAGAACTTGTGTACTGGACCGACCCACCATGAGAACACTACATGGATCGTTATATGACTGTCATAAGTGATTCGACCTAAGATCATCAAGGTTCCCTACATGTGAGTCACATATTTTGATACTTTCCTTTGTTGCTCGTAACTGAGTGAACTTGAAGGAGGTCATTCGGTATGTCACATATCATGCGGAGGGATTTGTATGATCAAGATGGGATTTGTCCGTCCTATGTAACAGGAGTGATATCTTTAGGCCCCTTGATAGAGTGAGACTTAGAAAATGCATGGGCATGCTCGGATGAGTTGATATATGATATCAATGTCATCAGTTTAAGTTGGTCTACTCGGTAATTAAGAAACCAAAGATTGGGCTATACAAGAGTGGCACATTCCATGTCTCGTGCTTAGTCTTGATATCTTGGACAAAGGGACACTGGCATATATCGGTGATGATCATAAAGGTTTAGTCGATTCACCGACAATCTTGTCACTTGGGTAGCAATGATGTATTGCTAGACACCGCTCATTGCTTATGATCATAAATGTGATTTATGATCAATGCCAACATGGCAAGAGCCTATTAGGTCGCACACATAGAGCTATTTGGATCATTAGAGTGCATGGGCTAATTATTTGGGTTATGGTTTCACTTTATTTTCGTATTAATAATGGGCCAAAGAGTTGAGCCATTATTAAGCCTGAAATTAAATCCTAATTGGATTAGGGCTTTGAAACCCATTAGGCCTGGAAGTTGAGTCTCACTATAAACACAACTTTTAAGTGAGAAATTCGCAAGTATCCTTGCCCTAGCCTCCCAAAAGGACAGCCACACTCTTCTCTTGCAATTCCTTGGAGGACGCAAACTAGCACTGCGAGCGCAAGAGAAACGCATCTACCGGGACGTGGTGGAAGCGTGGTGATCCTAAGAGGCTCGTGTGGATACCATAGAGAGCCTGAACACGTCAACTGTTCATGTTTTGTGATTCAACTCTACAATTGAGTGAGAGATCTCAACCGAAAATTAGGTATGAAAATTTTTGAACACCCGGTTTACCCCGTTTCACTTGGATCCTGGAGGGTTTCGGTTAAATTCCGCTGCACTATTTGGCACCCGAAACCCAACAAGGATGACCACCCTCTGACAGTGATGGTGGACTTCTTATGAGACTTCCAGCACTCCATCGTCGCTAAAGTAACTCAGTAGCTCGACCGGAGGTGGCCTCACCCTCCACTGGTCCAAAGGGCCTCCTATTCGGCAATAGCCCAGGAGGGAAGCTCGAGGTCAACCTGCTAGAGGTCCCACTTAATGGGGAAGGGATACAAGGAACACGGTGGGACCTCGGCATCCTAGTCGACAACAACCCGGATACAGCTATTGAAGTCCTCAAACCTCGCTGCCAAGTCAAGAGTTAGCAACTTTTTGGAGTCAACGATGTCCGTCTCCAACTTCCCCCGAGCCCACCTAGTCGGCATGCCCGACCATTCCTCTGCCGCCTTCAGGAAGAAAACTTCCTTGCCACCCTCGCCAACTGTCTTTGGTACCAAAGGTGAACATAAATTTTTTGCTCCCAGATACTGGAGGCAGCAAGAAATAGAAGCCACCCTTCGGGACCAGATAGAGCTTGTAGTACTACATGAAAATGATGAAGTGGGGTTCTATCTTGAAAACCCCACACATGCAAAGAAAAGCGTTGAAGTAACAGTAGGAGTTGGAAGGAAGCTGATTCATGGCTATGCCATGGAATTGGCAAAAGTCACAAATCATCTTCGGAGGGGGAAACCGAAGTTTGGCTTTCAGATGGGCACGGAACATGGTAACCTCGTCCCTACTGTTCAGAAAGTTGAAGAGACCAGGATGAGGTAGTCTGGTGGTGGCATAAGAGGGAAGAAAGAACTTGGTAGTCCACTTCGCTAATTTTTCCGAAGTGGAGCAACAGGGGTGAGACATGAAAGGTTGCCAGCTCTCGGGAATAGCTTGAACAGAAATAAGAGGAACAAGGGAAGACATGTTCGGCAAAGGGAAAATGAGTTCGGAAAGGAGAATCAAAGGACTTCGAGAAAAAAGGAAGAAGTTTTGGGGACTAGAAAAACCAGAACTGAAACAACCGAAGGACCTCTGAAAAATAAACCTACCAAAACGTTTTCCAAAGTCAGGATTAGAGGACGCCATCGTAGATGGTTGCCGGAAATCGCTCCGCCGCTTGCACCACCGTGAAAAGAGGGAAGATAAGGAAAAGCTTAAAGACAGATGAGAGCAAGAGAAGGATAAAGGAAAGCAAACGAGGGGAAGGAAGGGTTTATATAGGCCAAACAAGGGTAGCCAAATCATCGCCATAACTACCCTGTGAAGGTGAATCGTCACCATAATTGCCCCTCGAAGGCAAAAAGACGCAGCTGGTGTAACCGACATGACTGCCCCCAATCGTCACGTGCCACGTGTCATCGAATGCGACAAACTAGGACACACTTTCTGACACCTCGAAAACCCAGGCACGCCTATCCAGACTGACACGCTTGGTTCCAAGGCCCAACGGTCCGCTGACCTGCAATAGAAAAAGTACGAATAAAGAGGGTGCACACCCTGAGATTGCCAGGAGACTATTCAGAGGGCGAGTGATGACGCCTCGACCAGGAAGGTACGCCTTCGGGTGCCAAGGTGTCTCCTTGAGCAGCGTCTCGCTTAGACTACAGTGGGATGTCCCCAAAAAATATAGAGCCAAAATCTCCACTTCGACTTTTCAGAGAGCGGCATGTGATAGCCGAAGTGCTACCACCCTCCAAGCCCATAAGCTCAGGCAAATCACCACCCTCGGAAAAGTCGAGCAGCAACTGCAATGAACGCGAGCAACGACTTTAGAAAGAAGGGTGTCTGGCCCTTTTACATCTGCCTTGCTAATCCTTCATCACTCTTGGAGACGACGGTACCGACCTCGGGAACATGGCGCATCGCCATCCTCAGTAAGATGATCAAACCAGCTTCGGAAGGGAAAAACCCACCACCTTCAGCAGGGAAGGACGCCCCTAATGGGACCACGTTTGGCGAAGATGTTCCCGGATTGCTGAAATGATCTCGGAAAGAAGTCCTCCTGTTCTGAAGAGCTTCCCTCTACCGAAGGGACCTTAAGAGTATGGCAGGAACAATTAAGGTGCCTCTGACGCACCGTACTCGTATGTTCCTCGACACACTGCCCTCAGACACGCTATGACACGCCGCCCTCAGACACGCTCTAACACGACGCCCTTGTATGACCTAGGCTCCTGGCTAGGTGGCCTGTGGTTGCCGAGATGCTCCGCCTCTCCTCGAAGGTACGGATCGCATCTGTCCGAACACGTGTCATGATCTAGGCTGGCTGTGTTAAACACACTTCTACTATTCACCTCCCTATATATATTTGGGAAGTGCCCCAAGTAAGGGGGGACTCCAAGGGAAAAATCTCTCCACTCTTTACTCACTCTCAATTTCCAAATGCTGACTTGGGCGTCGAATGCTCATTTCCGGAAAAATACTCCTGGTACCTCCTAACCTTTGCTTTTCTGAGTCTTTGCAGTCTTCCTCCCACGGAAGTTTCCTCACCCAGGCGTTCTCTCACTAGAAGGCCTTGCTCGAGGCTCACCATGTTGCATAACGATGATGCCGAAAGGCATCAGCGGTGTTCACCATTATGACCATCAATATGGTCATAGGGCTTGTCTTGTAGTGTGTGCTACTGTATTGCACACTTAGGTATTTTCTTGGGGAGTTAGGACATTTGGGATGTAATGCATAATTTGGTTATGCTTTGAACAATGGATGTTCTTGGAATGTGGCCAAGTTAGGGCCATTCACGTAGGTTCTATTGTGTACATGTATAACCTCGGGTGAACTTGGTTTTATTGTACCATGTTGGTTGTTTGGATACCGAATTATGCTTTGGATATGTGCATATAGTTTCATTTATATTGTGAGCCTCTTGTGTACTGTACTTTGCTGAAAGCATGGACATGAAATCTTGTTTTCAAAACTTGAAAGGTTTGGGAATTTTGGTTGCCGTGCGTTAAAGTAGTACACTTGATGAACACACACACACTTATGGAAACAAGTGTATGCCTTGCTTGTATTGCAAGTTATCTTTTATAGCCTTGCTTATCATGAAAGATATTGAGTACAGCCTTGCCTTGTGTTGCAAGTTGTGGTTGGGCCTTACCTTAAGCTGCAGATAGTTACACAGGACTTCACATAAGCTCCTGGGGCACCTCCTAGGTTCTCAGCTTAAGAAAATAAGACTTAAAACTACCAAATAGAAAGTTGGCCGAAATTTAAAGTAGTTAACCACACTTAGAAACAAATTTGTCTAATAACTTTCTGGGTAGGTTTGGTGAGTCGCACTAAGTGTGCACAGGCTAGGGCCTGTGTGGGGTATGATAAGATTTTCGTCCAAATGTCTGACATAGCCCAAAAGAATGGGGAGACCATTTAGGGCTATGTTGAGAGGTTCAACCGAGAAGCGCTGAGTGTGCCTGACCTCCACCCCGAAATCCGCATCCTTGCCATATTTAGGGGACGTCAGAGAGAATCACAAATCTTCTACGAGTTCTCCAAAGATCCCCTAATACCCTTGGTGAATTCTACCAAAGGGTAGAACAGCACATGATAGCCGAAGAACTGTGGATGGGAGGGCCGAAGTCTGATCATAATAATCTTGAGGGTTAGGCTCACCAACCTCGGTATTCGACTGAGGGTGGAGGTAAACCTCAGAAGTAGAGAGGGAAGAGGTCGGTGTCATTCACTCCCTTGAACCCCCCAAGGACAAACATACTGACTGCCATGGAGAGGCAAGGGACTACTATCTAACGTTCGAAGGCCATGACCTCGAAGAATAAGAAGAACATGAAGAAGTTTTGCCAGTTTCACCAAGACCATGGGCACGACACCAAGGACTGCTTCTAACTGAAAAATACATTAAATATTTGATTAAACAAGGCCAACTACAGCGATACCTGCGAATGCTGTCCCCCAAAAGAAAAAGGGAAGAAGAAAGAAAAGGAGAAGATGAGTACTACGATTTTGACTAACGTCAGAACTGTAGTCCTAGAAAGCATCCACCACTTATAGTGGGAGTAATCTAGACAATTACTACTGGGATACCCTCAGCCGAGAGAAAAAGGAAAGTCCAATAAATCTCAATGATGGAGTTCAAAAACCTAGCAAACAAGCTTGTTCGGAAGGATGGGTCTACCATGAGGTTCCCTTATGATGACCCCTCCTAATCATGGCAAGGATAGGGAGTTAGGACATCAAAAGAGTGCTCATTGATGATGGTTCCAATGTCGACATTCTTTTCTCCCACCTGTTACCGAACTTGGGCATTTCCAACGGTGATTTCAAACCCATTACTTCCCCTATATTCAATGTAGGTCCCTCTAAACTCCCTGTGCTTGGGTGGATTGATCTACCCTTGATGCTAAGGGGAACTTTGGTTCAGGACAAGAAAGAGCTCTTTGGCTCCACAATGACAAGGTTCATTGTCATAGATGTCCCTTCTTCATACAATGCCATCATTGAAAGGCAGACACAAGGAAATCTCCACATTCATCCAGACGTGAAATACCTAACAGTCACCTTCGACACAAAGGAAGGGGACGCAGAGATATTCATTGATCAAACTGAGGTGAGGAAAGTCTTCGTGAAGGGAAGACAAAGTCCAAACAAAGTTCATGCACAGACTTCGAAAGAAAATAGCATACTCTTTGAAGAGGCAATAGGAGAAAGAGTAAGTGACTTCTAAAAAGTAAAAACAAAAGATGTAGAATTTGTCCCGGGCCAAAGTACCCGAGTGGGGAAATAACTGGCCGAAGGTGACAAGAAAAAGGTTGTATCCTTTCTATTAATGAACAAAGATCTATTTTCCCACTCTCCAAAGGACATGCCTGGGGTAGACCCTCGGATAATTCAAGATAGCCTTAAAGTGCGCCCAGAGGTAAAGCCTATTCGACAAAAAAAGTGCAGCCTCTTGGCGTATAAGAACAAATTCATTAGAGTCGAAGTACAATAGTTAGTGGAGGTGGGTGTAATAAGAGAAGTCAAGTACCCCGAATGGCTTAGCAATGTTTTCATTGCCACAAAGGAAGGGAGTGATAAACTCCAAATGTGCATTGACTTCTGAAACATAAACGATGCCAGTCCCAAGGATTCATATCCTCTCCCACCGATAGATCAATTGGTGGACTCAACTGCCGAATATGGTCTATTTAGCTTCCCCTACACCTTCAATCAATACCACCAGATCCGGATGGATCCCGAAGATGAGGAAAAAACTGCCTTCATCACTGAAGCCGGGACCTAATGATAGATCAGAATGCCCTTTGGCCTTAAGAATACAGGGGCCACGTACCAATGGCTGATGAACAGGGTGTTCGACTCCTAAATTGGGAGAAATATGGAAGTATATGTGAATGATATGATAGTTAAGAGCAAACTACCTAGTAGTCATATCCAAAAGTTAAAGGAAACATTCCACCGACTTCTGGAATTTGGAATCTGTCTCAACCTTGAGAAGTGCGTATTCAGCGTGAATGCGGGCAAGTTCTTTGGGTTCATGCTATTGGAAAGCGGTATCGATGCCAACCCAGAAAAGGTTAAGGTCCTGCTAGGATTCCAAACTCCCACAATGACAAAGGACGTGCAAAGTCTCATCGGGAAAATCACGGCCCTTAGCAGATTCATCTCCAGATACAGGGATAAGTGCTGACGATTCTTCAAAGTGCTCACCAAAGCAACAAAAAATTAAGGTGACTTCGGTTCCAAGGAACACCTTTGGAATGAAGACTTCCAAAAGGCTTGGGATGAGCTGAAAAGCTACCTAACTCGTTTGTCGACACTTCGGCAGCCGCAGGTGGGTGAACCCTTCATCCTCTACCTCACCGTCACTAAAAAGGCAGTAAGCTCTGTGTTAGTAAAGGAAAGTGGAGGAAAGCAATGGCCAGTGTATTGTATGAGTATGTCCCTACATGGTGCCGAAGTTAGGTACCCTCTTCTATAAAAAGCCATCTATGCCCTAGTACTAGCAAGTAGAAGGTGCGACATTACTTCCAAGGGCACCCTATCATAATTCGAAGTAACCTACATCTCCAAGATGTCATCAAAAAGGTGGACCACTCAGCAAGATTGTCAAAATGGTGCGTTGAGCTCACAGAATATGACATCATCTACGAGCCAAGAAGGGCAATAAAGGCCCAAGCATTGGTAGACTTCATTGCCAAAATCTGAAAAATTGAGGATACCCCGGAAGACCTCAGAAAAGATGAACCTGAGTAGACAGCCTTTGTCAATGGTGCCTCCGGTTCTGAACACCAAGGAGCTGGAGTAATGTGCACAGCAACCCCGAAAAGAGGGTGGAAAGACCCTATCAAGAAATACCTCACAACATCGGAACTTCCTGAAGATCCTCTAGAAGTCGTGAAAGTACGAAAGCAATCAGGAAGATACTTCCTGATTGGAGAAGAGCCATACCGGAAGGGTATGCAAGTCTATTATAGAGGTGTGTCAGCGAAGAAGATGTTGAGATGGTCCTCAAAGAAGGCCATGCGGGAGCCTGTGGTTCTTACATAGGAATTGATGCCCTTGCGGGGTACTACTCCGCTAAGGATACTTCTAGACTACCTTGAGGAAGGATGCGTGGTAGTTTATTAAAAAATGCAACAACTGCTAGAGACACGCTCCTGTACAGAGACTACCCTCAGAAGTCATAACTTTGGCAAATTACCACTGCCCCTTCGCCATATGGGCATAGAGACCTCATTGGGCCCCTCCCAACAGCTCTCAAAGGAGTGAAATTTTGTGTAGTCGCAGTAGACTACTTCACCAAGTGGATCGAGGTAGAGCCTTCGGTAGAAATATCGGTGAGGGATATACAAAGATTTGTTGGAAAGAACATCATATGTAGATTTGGCATTCCGAGGGTGATAGTTGCTGATAATTGTTCCCAATTTACTGATAAGGGGTTCTAGGAATTCACTACCAACCTCAGAATTAAACTACACTTCACCCCGGTGGCCCATCCTCAGAGTAATGGATAGGTTGAAGTGTCCAATAGTAAAATAAAAATGGTC
The DNA here is from genome assembly GCA_005392925.1 of Aquilaria sinensis. Classification (NCBI taxonomy): domain Eukaryota; kingdom Viridiplantae; phylum Streptophyta; class Magnoliopsida; order Malvales; family Thymelaeaceae; genus Aquilaria; species Aquilaria sinensis. Next base: position 38,814 of record SMDT01000628.1, on the reverse strand, counting down.
TAAAAAAGAGGTTGAAAGAAGCAAAGGGAAAATGGCAGGAAAGCTTCCGAGTGTGCTGTGGAGCTATCGAACAACTCCCAAGAAGGCCACGGGCGAAACACCCTTCTCACTCATCTTTGGGGCAGAGGCTGTTACCCACTCCGAGGTAGTCCAGTTATGGTGCCAAAACTGTGCATCTAAACTCCCAGGTTATGTGTGTCGTTTAGGTCATCAGAACAACATCCCTAGTGTACATACTCAAGTGACCCTCTTGAGCACTATGTAAATACATGCATATTTGTCTAACCGTAGCACACATATTTACATTTATGCACACTATGGCAGCTAAGAAAGAAAACACTAGCACAAGTCTTCGTTTTGGCTTCCACACATTAGGCAATCTTGTTAAGTTCTAGTGACCAGGTACTGCACCTGTAACTTCCACCAATAAACTGTATCATTCTAGCTACATACCCCCTATTTTCTTTGCTCCATTATCAAGTAGGGACTCAAATCAAACTAAGGAATTTTTTTTTACATCAATAGCCCACCTATGGACCAAGTTATGGATTTTTGAAGTTGGTTACAAAATTTTGACCAAATGAACAGTAACTGAGCCAATTTTGCAACGCCATATATTTGGCTACAAGGCTCTAAATCCAGAAATTCAAAATCCTAGTTAACCCTCTAGATTCTTATAGATGTGGTCAAAATTTCATACCAAGATTCATTCTACACAGGGAGATATTAAACTTTAGCTCCAGAGTCAAAATTCTGGCAAGTTTTCGACCATTTTGCCTATACAATTTTTCCAAACCATGCAAACACTTCATTCACAAGGGGAAAGCACTCCAACGCTATCCCATACATGTCCATTACACATAAGAATTACATTCCCTTTCTTTTAACCACTTTATGTGGCCAAAACAGAATTTACAAGTAAGCAGCCCATCATTCACACTTAGGCAGCTTTGCACCACATCACTTACATAGACAAAACATTACCCAAATGTTCACATACTTGTCTCATTTTACATACAACACATGTACATGCATACATGCACTACAATATGGTCTTAACTCAGCTAAATACGAACCCTAGGTTACAGGAGGTCTTAAGACACAACGGACTCCAAAAATAAGATGCTGGACAGCTGCTGCACAACACAATAAGTACCACCAATGAAAATACCAATGTGCTCATAAAATCACAAAAATTTCCAGATCATAACTAGATATATGGAAGTTCATGTACCTAAAATTTCAGATTAAGACTCAAACTACACAGGTTAGTTTAAAGGTGATCTTTTTGCAGGACCCGACATGACAGAATTGAGGGGAGCAAGTTTCATTGAGAAACTTAGTAAGGGTAACACTTGGTTTCTTAAGGTAATGTTATCCTCATTAAAACCTACATCCAAAGACACTAAAACACAAAAACCACAATGCATATATACAAGATATAGCAACCAAATGCAGCAGCCATTCAGAACAGATAAACACATGCAATGCAGTAGCATCAATAACCATAGATTAGTCCATAAAACACATAATAAACATAAATAAATCACTAGGGAAGCCCTTCTCAAGCTAATGCTTGGTCTTAGGAGGATTTTAAAATTAGTTAGTACTAACTTTGGGCTCTAGAAACCCTCACTTTACTGCCATCATTGTGCACTTCGCACTGGGTCACAAAACCTTTATTAAGTGCACTCCCCTCACTAAGCTTGGTTCATCAAGCACATGGCTCTCTTCCAAGCTTAGCCCTAGCTCCATGGTTGCTTGAAAATATAGAAAACAACCCATGAGAGGAAGAGATCCCTTACCAAATTGGGTAGGCCAAAAATCAAGCTTGATCCTTGAAGTGTCCAAGAAATAGCTCTAGTTTGCTTCCAATTGCTTCCTTTTGCCTTCAATTTCAATCAATTGGAAGTTTGAAGGTGTGGTGGCTATGGAGGAAGTGTGGCTGTGTTCTTGGGCTGTAGGAGGTCTAAAATGAGAGAAGGATAAGTGATTTGGCCACTTAAATGGCCTTAAATGAGCTAAAGGGCACAAAACACACTTAAACAAGCTTAACCTTGCTTTATGTCATTTTCCTTCTCACTAATTTTGGTTTCTTTGTCTTAAACTCATTGACACAGATATGTCCAACATTTTTGAGTAATTATCAAGTCTTGGAAGCCTACCCCATGGTGGGATAACCCCACAATTCCACCCTTAGACTTAAGTCAAAAGCTTGAACACCTTAAGGTTTACACTAGGACATTTAGGTCCTTATTGCCATTAGTGTTTCCTTTGTCCAAACTTGTCTTTCATGAGCAATTTGGTCCTCCAATAGTACTTTCATACCATTCATATCCATCCCATAACTCTCCAAGTCTATTTCTTGAGAGTTTTGCAATTAAGTACCAGAGTTTCCAAAACCTTACAAAAAAGTCCATAGGTTGCTTGAAAAACAAGCAATCCTTAAGGCTTTTCTTGGGGGCCAAGTTACCAACTTGGAACACTTTTAAGGAGTTGTTGAGCATGCCTTTTACCCCCCACACTTGAATCACTATGGTGAGAATTACACAATATAATGGTTTTTAGCCACTATGACACACTTGTAATTCTCCCATTTTTGTGAGGTGGTAACAGAGGCTATTATGCCGCCGAGGTTGAACAACCATCCATTAGAATACAGGTGTTTGATGAAGAAGGGAACAACCTCGGTTTAAGGGCCAAGTAGGATTTAATTGACGAGCATAGGGAGATGGTTGAGCTTAGAAGAAAAGCTTTTCAATAAAGAATAACTGCTGCTACAAACTTGCACGTCAAATATAAAGGAATTAAGAAAGGGGACCTTGTCTTTCGAAGAACTGAAATTGAAGCTAGAGGATCATCTCATGGAGTACTTTCGGCAAGTTGGGTTGGACCTTGTTCGGTCCTCGAAGAATTTCGGCCAGGGGTCTACAAGCTTGATAACGCTGGAGGAGGAGAGTCGAAAAATACATGGCATTTAGACTCTCTAAAAAAATTTTACACTTAGGGCATTTTCTGGTTGGAAACTTGAGGCAAAAACACCAAGGGAGGCATGACCAAAGGTTGTAATTTCCTATGACCAAAGATGGTCAAGCCCGAAGGTGGAAAGCTGAAAGTGGTTGTTTCCTGAATTAGATAAGTGAATTCCCATACTTAGAAAAAATTTCAAGGTAGTCGATTCCGAAGGTGTCCAACCGAATGAGGTTTTACCGAAGGTGCCTGTCTGTAAAGCTATACATTTTTGCCGAAGCAAAGTGACCGAACATGTTCACTTCCAAGGGAGAAAATCGAACATGTTAACTTCCAAGGAAGAAGACCGAACATGTTTCCTTCCGAGGGAGAAAATCGAACATATTCGCTTTCGGGAGGGGGAGCCAAACATGGTCACTTTTGAAGGGGCATTCATGAAAATAGGCAGCCATTGCGAAAGAAAATCAAAATCAATTGAACATGGTTGGAAAAAAAAAGAACTTAACTATTTCTTACACAAGTTAAGTTTTGCCGAAGATACTCAGCCGAAGGTCGTTGACCGAAGATGGTCACGAAACCCCTCGGTCGAAGATAGTTGAGTGTTAAAGAAGGAGGATGATATCCGAAGACAAATCGTGGACTTAGCCAAATTTTGAAGAATAGAGAAATTTTATTGACACTTCATCACAAAATACAAGGAGCAGATTACAAGGCAAAGAAGAAAAAAGAAGCCTATTCAGGGTCTTGGTCACCTACCGGCTTCTCAGCATCTTCGGCTTCCTCACCTTCAGCATAGTCTTCTTCGGCAGAAACTTTTGGTGCCGAAGGAGAAATAGATGGGAGAATCAGGAACTCTACTCTTGAGTACTGCCAAGATGGTCTTTTCGGGATGCCCAGGGCCGCCAAAAAGGAAAGGTCGAGGTTAGGAAATTTGGACAGAACTTGGTGATGAGCTAGGCAAAAGCCATCCTGATAGGAAGACTTGGTTGCCTGATTGGACTTAGCCTTCTCTGCATCCAAGTCCTCCAGTTCTCTCTTGAGGACCATGACCTCCCTTTTCAACTTCTTTTTCTTCTTCTTATCCTTGTTCAGCTGATCGACCTCAGCTTAGAGTGCGAAGTTAAGAGCAAATGCCTTTGTAAGATCAGCAACGGCATCGTCTCTCTCATTTTGGAAAGCCTCGTTTGCCAAGGTCAAAGATATCACCTTCGCATCGAGGTCGGACATATTTGATGAGAAGTCTTGAATCAGCTCCCCCTGGCCGTTAAGCACTACCTCTCGAAGGTTAGCCAGATCCTCCTTCGCTATCTTAGTAAGCTCGCCGTACTTAACGACCGAGTTGGAAAGGAGTTCCTTGCCCTTAGCCAAACTATCATCTGACCGAATTTGGACCAAGGTTTGTTTAGCTGCCCAGGCCCGAAGGTACACTCTATACACCAACAGCTGTAAAAAGGGGAAATTTTTGAATAAGGGTCAAAAAGGAACCCAAAAAAAGGAACTTAGAAATTTTCTAAGTCCTAAAGGATTGAAGTTTACCTGGGCAGCCAACTCGTTCATCCTCGCGGTGAGGACTTCTTTGTTGGGCCACTCCTTGGTCAGGGACTGGAAAGTGGCGTTTGTCAAAATGCCTTTTGCCCTCTGGGGAACCATCTTCTGGCTATTCTCAGAGAATAGGTTCATGTCCTCCGTGGAAGTCTAGGAGGGCTTCCTTCAGGACCTTGTCCTTCGGGATTTTGGAATCCCAAATAGCCCTCCTTCGGGCATGGTCCTCCGCGTAGGGGGGCTGTACTTCTTTGCCTGCAAAGTCACGCCGAAGTTCTATTAGTACATTATCCCTTAGCCATTCATCTATAAGCTCTAAAATACCAAAAATTCCCATACTCATAGAAGAATGGCTAATGGTCAAACCTGGAGGAAGCTCGGTGTCTTCTCCCTCAAAGTCGTTGACTTTGAGGATGTTAACGGGAACATGTTTGGCTTTCCTTTGTTGGCATTCCTCAAGCTCTTCAGCCAAAAGTCCACTGACCAAAGTCCCCGAAGTCTCTGCAGCGGTGTTCGGACTAAGTGGAGTTGAATAAATGGCCAGCCCTAATGGTGGGTCAGCCCGAATGGGAGTTTGGTCCAATACGCCCACATCGTCCTCGGGCAGAGGAGGAAGGGAGTCCTCCTTGCCCTTCTTTGATTTCGACGCCGAAGATGGTCCCCTTGGCCCCTTCTTCTTCTTCAGCGCCGCTTTCTTTCTTTGCTGCTCCCCCTTCTTGGCTTAGCCGAGGAATAGATTCTTGTAGAATGCAGCAGACTTATCACCCATCTCTACAAAAAGAAAAACATCAATGTAAGTACAAAGGATATATATGACAAAAATCTAGAAAGGGACTTACTCTGTTCAAGAGTCAGATAGGTGAGTTCGTCCCAAATGAGCTTTACCAACCACGTCTTCTTGCCATTAAAAAGGGGCTTCGGCATATCCTTGTGGTAATTTATTCCTTGATTAGCCCCAGCTCCTGAAAGACCTCTTCGGTCATAAAGTTCCACCTAATAGGGAAGGGGTATAGGGAACGTGGAAGGACCTCGAGATCCCAATCAGCGACATCCCGAATACGGCTGTCAAATTCTTTGAATTGTGCTTCTAACTCCAAAGTTAGTAGCTTTAAGGGATCTACTACATCAATATCAAGAGTCCCCGAGGCCCATTTGGTTGGAGCATGCTTCCACTCCTCATCCACCTTTAGAAAGAAGAACTTCTTTTGCCACCCTTACCAACTGTCCTTCGTTTCGAAGGTGAACGTGTATTTCTTGCTTCCAGATCCCCGGGGAAGCAAGAACTAGAAGCAACCCTTTGGAACTAAGTCGAGTTTGTAGAACTACACAAAGAAGATAAAGTGGGGCTCTAATTTGAATACCCCACACATGCAAAGAAAGGCGTTGAAATAAGAATAGCAGTTCGGGGGAAGTTGGTTCACTGCTATGCCATGGAATTGGCAAAAATCACAAACCGTCTTCAGAGGGTGATACCGAAGTCCCGCCTTTAATTGAGCCCTAAAGACGGTAACCTTGTCCGAATGAGGGGCATAACTTGGCACACTAGGGCTAGGAAGGCTAGTAACATCATAAGAAGGAAGAAAGAATTTGGATGACCACTTTTTGAGCTTTTTCCAAAGTGGCATAGCTCGGATGTGAGTTAAGAGGAAGCCAACTCTCGGGGATGGGCTGAACTTCGGCTTGTTGAGAAGACATGTTTGTCTAAGAAGGCTCTAACCTCTGAGAGATGAAGGAAAGAATTTTGAGAAAAAAAATGGAAACTTGGAAATAAACCCACCTAGTTCGGACAAAGGTATTAACTTCGGAAGACCGCTGCAAGGGTAGCCGAAATTTGCTCCACTACTAGCACCACCGCCAAAAAGAAGGTGAAAAAGGAGAAAAAATCAGAGAGCAAAAGCAACAAAAAATGAGAAGTGTGGAAGACTCTGGAGGAAGAAGGGTTCATATAGACCAAAGGAGGCAAGCAAAGCATAGCCATAATGACCCTTCACAAGTGAACGGGCATAACAGTTGTAACGGACTTGATCGTTTACCAGTCGCCTGGTCATACGTGTCACCTAATGCAAGAAACAAGGGCACGCCTCCTGATAGCTGCCAGACCTATGCAAAATCTAGCCCAAAGTGATGAGTCTACCTAATCAAAGAATATGACGATTCACTGACAGGGCTGAGTCTTTCCCAAGGAGACATGTCAATCTGGTTAGAAGATGTGATGATTCACTGGCAGGCAACAAAAAACCCAGTAGGGTAATGTACACTTCGAACCGAAGGAACAACTTCGGGAACACCAAAAGCTTCAGCAAAGAATGAATACCACCTAATGCCGAAGGCATTACCTCTGCTAGGAGAGGCATTATGAATCGAAAAAGGGCCCTCTTCCGAAAAAGGTAACCTCAGTAAAAAATTCAGTTAATACTTGCTGAGATGACTGTCACCTACCACAAAGAGTTCCATGAAATGCTTGCAAAAGCTCAAACACCGAAGATACAACTTCGCCTTTTTGAGGGGGCCATGTGATAGCCAAAGGGCTATTAACCCTTCTAGAATTCCCAAAGTGACCTGAGAAGCATGACCCTCGTGATACATGAATGACCAACCTCGGGAAAGAGGGGGCCCTTACCATCCTCGGGAAGAACATCACTTTACAATCGAGGGGCCATGATACCCGAGATCTTTAGATCACCTAACCAAAAACCACCCTTGGGGAAGACCTAGCACCAACCTCAGTGAATGACAACCACCTTCGGTAGTTAACAGAACCGACCTAGAAAATCTATATACTACCACCTTCAGACTTGCGAACTCGCAAAGTTCGGTAGAGTATATCCTCATCCTCGGCAAGGAAGAGCGTCTTTCAAAAGTGCCCCACTCTGCAGAAGGGCCTCTCCTAATAGCGCTCGATGGCTATATTGAGCCGAATGGGGCCTCATATTTCGAAGAAGCCTTTTATCCCAAAGGGGTCTCATTCTCCGAAGGGGTCTTGTGGAGATATGACAGAAATGGTTAAGGAGCCTCTGACAGAGAGACCTCGCACATGCCCCTACCCTCTGGCTAGAATGGCCTACAGACAGCTGGAGATACCTATCTCTGAGGTACAGATCAAATCTAATCGAACACATGTCATGATCTAAATAGGCTGTGTCGAACGGCCTCATCCCTCCACCCTTCTATAAATTCTTAGGAAGGACCTTGGTAAGAGAGGACACAAAACTCTTACTATTTCCCTTACTCTCTTTTCCTTACTATTATTACTCTTACAAACATTGACTTGGGCGTCAGAGGGTCCTCCCCCAGAAACACATTCCGGGGACCTCTTAACCCTTGTTCTTCTGAGTGTTTCAGGCACCTTCATACCGGAATCTCTCCTTCAGGCCAACATGTCATACATTGAGGATGCCATTGGGCATCACATATAAGACATGAAAAAAAGAAAAACAAACACATACATGGCAACGTAACAACTAGCAGTAATTCTATGGTTAGCAAGCAAACATAATCAACAAAGCACACATAACACACACCATGCACCAGCCTTAGGTTTAGCCAATAGGTCCTAGCATGTATCACCTATTCTAGATTCATTTCTAATAGTCCATTAGTGTTTTTAACCAAACATAGAGCTCTAGATTCAAGATTGTGTTGGGCGACCCATGCTTGAACCCTAGTACTTGCTTTCTACATAGCTAGCTTGTTACTTGCTCAACAAATGGGAAAAATTACAGTATAAAGGCATAATGGTTGTAAACCATTATATAGAATGATTTTTCCCATAGTAAATGGAATGTGAGGGGTAAAGTGTATAATTTATAGATGCTTAAAAGATCCACACAATGGTTACTTGACCCTCAAGAAAACCTTAAAGGACTCCTTAGTCAACAAGTAACCTATGGACTTTAGTGTAAGATTTCAATACTTGGGTACTGAATTGTACAAATTTAAAAGAGAGATTGTAAAGGGATTTGAATGGTATGGAAGCAATTTTGGGAGGCTAAATTTCATAAAGGAAACAAAGACTATTATACAAGAACCTAGGACAACTAGGTTTACAATTGTTGACAAAAAAAACTTAAGGATGGGAGTATCATTGACAAGGGTCAAAGATGGCCATATCTAGTATTACCCCAGCCTTTTATTTCCAGGTTCTAAGGTAAAAAAAGTGGGCTAAAGATTAGCCAAAAATTCTTCGCTTAAGGTGTACTTTTAGTGACCTAAGTGAAGGTGAAGATTAAAATAATTAAACCAAGGTAAATATCTTGATTTCTTGCCTTTGCTTGGTCATTTTTGGCCAACACCAGTGAGATTTCATTCCTTAGCTCCTCCATAGCTTCAATAGTAACCATAGCTCAATCTCCTAAGAATTCACAAAGGAAGGCAATCAGATGCAACAAGAAAGAGAAAAACCCTTGTTTTCAAGTTTATTGTGTATCTCTCAAAGATTTCATCCTTCACAGCTTAGGTAAGGGTTTTATCTAGGTTTCATGGCTATTTGTTGTTCAATAATGATGCCCAAAAATCCATGACACTAAGACCCTAAGCCTGGAGGAGAGCCAAGTGCTTGATGAACCAAGTTTAGGTGAAGGGAGAAATTGCACCTAGGGTTTCAGCCCTACAGCTTTGGTGCTCTGTCATGGCAATGAAATTTAGGGTTTCTAGAGCCCAAATGAGTACTAACTAAGACCAATTAACCTCATAATACCAAGAATTAGCTTGAGAAGGGCTGACATATTGATTACATATTGTTTATTTGATTGTTTATAGACTAACCATATTGATGTATTGCTGCTAGCATTGCATTTGATTGTGTTCTATTTGTCTGTCCATTTGGGTGGCTATATTTTTGTATATGTGCTTTGTTTTTGTTTTTTTATGTCTTTGATTACAGATGTTTCTGGGAATTCATGTTTCTAATGATAAGCGTTTACTAAGTTTCTTCGAAGAGACTTACCCCCTTTTTATCCATTTCAGGAGCACCTGAAAGAGAGCATTCAAACTAATAGCTTTCATTTGAATTTCTCTATAAAATTTTAGTTATATTAAATCCCTTATGTGTAATTGTAAACTCAAAAGCTTCATGATTTTTGGAGGATATTAGCTATTTTTAGTAATGGTACTTTCTGCCATACGCAGCAGCTGGTCCCTTGAAGTTTCGAGAGTGATTAATGCTTTTAAAGTACTCCAAGAAGCTTAGTGTATGTATTAACCAATTTATTGTCATCTATGTGGTGTAGAAATGAATGTAAATGAGTTGGGTATGTTTTATGTGTAATCTGAGAAGGATATATGGATCAATGGAGTGTAGTTTGAAGTGTGTGTACAATGCTGTCCTTATGGTGTTTATAAGCTGTTTTGATGGCATTTTTATGAATGATGGTTAAAATGTTCTAAATTCATGGGAATGCTTTTATCAGGTGTATAAGACACATATGGACACTACCAATGGGGTTTTTCACCTGGAAATGGAGTGCATGAATATTATGATATTTTGTATGGGCGTAATGGTCAATAGTGGCTAAAATTTGGTACCCTGTACTCCAACTGCCATAACTTTTTGTACATAACGAATTTGGCTATGAAATTTTGACCACATCTAGAAAACTTCAATATAAATAACTTGGATTTTGAATCACTAGATTTGGTGTCCTGTAGCCAAAGTGATGGCCTGTCAAAATTGGCTGATTTTGCTAAGCCCTGTTCATATGGTCATTTTAACCTCATTAAGTATAAAATCCATAATTGTAAACTTAACTGGATTTAATTTCTCAAAAATTTTCCCTATGAAGGTTTAAGTGTATTAAATAGTTTAAAATGTTTAGGGTATAGGATAACATGGGTAGAATTTGAGTTGACATGGAGTGAAAATTTAGACATATAAAATGCGCACCAATAGTATCATGTGTGCATATGATGGTACATACACTTGGGGATTTTACTCAAATTCCATATTGGTTAGGAATAACGAATTTCACTATCATCATTGCTTCTAGATAAAATTATATATGAATGTGTGTGATGGTTGGACCAATATACACATCTTTGCATAATGAGCAAAAGGGCTACTTGGGTAAACATAGTGCGCATGTTCTACTTCACGTACAAGAGATGGACTGCCTAGGGCTTGGGCTCACTAAATTTAATCACTATATAGAAACACTTAGAGTGGTAACATAGCTAGTTAAAATCGAGAATCACCAAAAGGTAACTTTAGCCTTTACAGCATCATAGGTTCCTGTAGCCATCAAACTATCCCCTATGTGCCTAATGTTCTACTTGAACAAGGTAATTTATAACCAATTCAAGAAGAACATAATGATTCCTTACCAATTATGTAGCCCCCTATCTCTGGCAACCTTTACTTTCCAAATTCAAGCCTTGAAATCAAGCGTCCAAGGTCACCTATGACCGAAAACATATTGGGTATGCTTAAATCTTCATTTTAAGCTCAATTCCTTCTGAATTCATCAACAACCTGAAGTTGTCATGCCAATAACATTTGGTTCATCCAACATGGTGCTTACACCTGAGAATCCAACCAATTACGGTAGGGGAACCATACAAAATTCGTTAGCATGCCGCATGGCATTAAAAAGGGTCCAAAATCTAGCTCGGGTAAGCTTACTTTAGTGCATGGTGCATTATAATCCTCCTACAAAAGATTCCCTCAAATTTATTGTTACCGCCTCCACAAAATGGAAAAATTGCAGGATAAGGACCTAAACTTGTATGCTTTAATTTTCACCATAGTGTATGAATTGTGAAGTGTAAAGTATTCAATATGCACTCCCCTAAGTGACACCAACATTGATAATTTGGTCCTTAAGAAAGCATTGGCACATTGCCTAATTTTCAAGTAACCTATAGACTAAATTGTAAGGTTACAAAAGTTGGGTACTCAATTGCACAAATTTAAAAAGATGGCTATGGAAAGGACATGGATCAAATTGTGAGGAAAGGACATGCATGGAATTATGAAGAAAGGATCTGGATGGAATTAAGGATATTGTTGGGAACCAAAGTGCTCATGGAGGCAAAGTTAGTCATTTAATGCTTAGGGACACTTAAGGGCTTAAGTGTCCCAAACTTTTCTAAAGGTAAAAATGACCCTTGACCAAGGTTAAAATATGTCAAAAACTGTCATTTTCCCATCCTAAATGTTAGTGTTGTGCCCAAAAGCCAATCATGAGATGATTGTATTTTTGCACATTGAGTCATGATATTTTATTAAGGCATTAATCTAGCAATTATGTTTGTTGTTTTGTTCCTGCGTAACTTAACAAACATAATTGTAACCCTAGAATAATGATATTCTTAAAAGTCCCTGGTCTAGTATTATTGTGGAGCGGGTTGCAATAATACATAACGACTAGCATATGTGGAGACTAATATGAGATATGTAGTCTACATATGGGTTCAAGTTGGAGAACATATGTACTGGACCGACCCACCATGAGAACACTACATGGATCGTTATATGAGTGTCATAAGTGATTCTCATAGTGATCAGGGTATATGTAGTCCTTTGACCTAAGATCATCAAGGTTCCCTACATATGAGTCACATACTTTGATACTTTCCTTTGTTGCTCGTAACTGAGTGAACTTGAAGGAGGTCATTGGGTATGTCACATATCATGCGGAGGGATTTGTATGATCAAGATGGGATTTGTCCCTCCTATGTAACGGGAGTGATATCTTCGGGCCCCTTGATAGAGTGAGACTTAGAAAATGCATGGCCATGCTCGGATGAGTTGATATGCGATATCAATGTCATCAGTTTAAGTTAGTCTACTCTGTAATCAAGAAACCAAAGATTGGGCTATACGAGAGTGACACATTCCATGTCTCCTGCTTAGTCTTGATATCTTGGACAAAGGGACAATGGCATATATCGGTGATGATCATAAAGGTATAGTCGAATCATCGACAATCCTGTCACTTGGGTAGCAATGATGTGTTGCTAGACACCGCTCATTGCTTATGATCATAAATGTGATTTATGATTATTGCCAACATGATAAGAGCCTATTGGGTCGCACACATAGAGCTATTTGGATCATTAGAGTGCATGGGCTAATTATTTGAGTTATGGTTTCACTTTAATTTCGTATTAATAATAGGCCCAAGAGTTGAGCCATTATTAAGCCCGAAATTAAATCCTAATTGGATTAGGGCTTTGAAACCCATTAGGCCTGGAAGTTGAGTCTCACTATAAATACAACTTTTAAGTGAGAAATTCACAGGTCTCCTTGCCTTAGCCTCCAAAAAGGACAGCCACACTCTTCTCTTGCAATTCCTTGGAGGACGCAAGCTAGCACTGCGAGTGCAAGAGAAACGCATCTGCCGAGACGTGGTGGAAGCGTGGTGATCCGGAGAGGCTCGTGTGGATACCATAGAGAGCTTGAACACGTCAACTGTTTAGGTTTTGTGATTCGACTCTACAGTTGAGTGAGAGATCTCAACGGAAAATTAGGTATGAAAATTTTTGAACACCCGGTTTACCCCGTTTCACTTGCATCCTGGAGGGTTTCAGTTAAATTCCGCTGCACTGTTTGGATCCCGAAACCCAACACCAAATGGCTGGGAAAAGCATTTTCCATGTGTGGCCTAAAGTTTCCAAAATTTGCAAACCTGCCATTACTAAAGACCAAGAAAGAAATAAACCTATAAAAAAAATCATCTTCTCCCCATTTTCTTCCAAAAATTTAGCTTCCACTAGCTAGTGTTCTTCCTTGAACTCCTCCACATCCCTTCATGCCCATTTTACTACAAGCAAGCAAAAGAAGGAAAGAGAAGACAACCAAAGCATCAAGGAATAGCATAAACCCTAGTTTTCAGGTTTATTGGATTTCCAACTGAGGGTAAGGAGTTCTCTTACTCTCATGGGATGTTTACTATATTTCCAAGCATCCAAGAGGCTAGTGTTAAGCTTGGAAGAGAGCCATGAGCTTGATGAACCAAGCTTAGTGAGGGGAGTGCACCTAGTGAAAGTTTTGTGACCTAGTGTGAAGTGCACAGTGACTGCAGCAAATTTAAGGGTTTTTAGAGCCCAAAGTTAGTACTAACTGGTGTTAAAACTCTCCTATGTCCAAGCTTATTCTTGAGGAGGGCTACCATAGTGATCTACTTATGTTTATTACATGTTTGATGGACTAACCATTGAATGTTGTTGCTGCCGCATACATGTGTTTGTTGTTTGTGTTTGATTGCTACATTTTGATGCACTATATTAGGTATTTGCATTGTTTTTTCTTGTGTTTTAGTGCCTTTGGATAGAGGTGATAAAGGTTACATTACCATAATGCTAAAGTGTTCTCCTTACTAAATTTTTGCATGAAACTTACCTCCCATCGAATCTGCCCATTTCAGGTGTGGTAGAAAGATCACATTCAAATGGACCTTTTTCATTTGAGTTTTGATCTGAAATATTGGGTACATGAAGCTCTATGTGTCTAGTTATGACCTAGAAATTTGGTGATTTTAGGAGCACATTTGGTATTTTTAGTGATGGTACTTATTGTGTTACACAGTAGCTGTCCAGCATCATGCTTTGGAGTGCATTGTGTCTAAAGCATCTCCTGTGACTTGGGTGCATGTCTTTAGCTGAGTTAAGGCCATGATTTAGTGCATGGATGCATTTAGATATAAGGCATGTAAATTTGGAACAAGTATGTGAACATTATAGGATGGTTTTGCTATGTATGTGAAGGTGGTGCACAAGCTGTCTAAGTGTGAATGATAGGCTGCTTGTTTGTAAATTCTGTTTTGACCTCATAAAGCGGCTATATGCAAGAACATATAATTCTTATGTGTACTAAACATGCATGGGATAGCCTTGGAGGCTTATTATTTCTGAATGAAGTGTTTGCACACTTATGAAATTTATATGCACATAATGGTCATAAAGTTATAGAATTTTGACTCTGTTCTCAACGTTCTGTATCTCCTTGTGTGTAGTGAATCTTGGTATGAAATTTTGAACACACCTAGAGCACATCTATATGTTTAACTAAGACTTGGAATTCCTGCATTTGGATCCCTGTCGCCAAGGTTATGACATTCCAAATTTAGCCAAATTACTATTTATTTGGTCAGAATTTTGTTGCCAAATTCAAAAGCCCATAACTTGGTCCATAGCTGGGCTATTGATGTTATGGCCCTGCAAGTGGAAAGTATGCCTAAGGAAGGTAAAGCACTTTAAATTAAGTTTGGAACCTTAATTCAATTTTACATAGCAAGAATAGGAAAGTTTAGCAAAGTTCACTAAGTTCCAAGTAGGTTAAGGCACTAAATAAGATTTTGGGGAAAAATGGTAATTTGCATCCGGAATAGCAGGGCTAGGTCCCGAGTTGTTAAAATGAAGTTTCATATCCTAACTTTTAAGTTCAACCCAAACTTGATGAAATAAACAAGGATTAATCAAGAATAACTAAGGCTACCAAAAGATGGGGACTTAAGTGTATCATGTCTAATACTTTGATAGCTTAGATTGAAAATAGGGTTAAAAAAGGGTAAAGTGGAGGGCTGGCTACCATAAACCCAAGTTCATCCTCTCCACCATCATTTTTTCACCTAATTAAGCTTGAAATCAAAGTTTCTTGGCGAAAAGAAAAAGGCATCATAAGTATATAGGCCATTGGGAGCTCATTTCAAGCTTATAACCATGGTTTTGGAGCTTGGAAGCATGTTTTCTCCCATCCCCTATTTTTAGTGCAAGGTAACCAATGTGTTGTTGATTGATTTCATGTTTATTGGTTATTTAGGAGCTTGGTTTTTGGTTAGAAAGCAAGAATTTCATGTTTGGTGCCTATGTTTTGCTTGGAACTTAGGTGGTGATTTGGTGAGCTTAGTGGATTGGAAAAGTGCTTCATTCTTGCTTGTTACCTGGAGTTGAGGTAAGGGAGTTTGTGTTTTTGAGTTCAATTAATGCTATTAGAATGAGTTTACTTGAAGAATTTAAGTATTTCTAGCAATACCATTAGTTAGTGGCCAAGGTTGAATTATGGCAGACTATGAGGTTTATGTTGATTGGGATGTTGATATAATGCATCCTGGATGGGCTTGTGATAGTTAGTTGTGATCTATGCAACATGTTTTACATGTATGTGAAGTTTGCAGGCTAACCAAGCATGTTTGATATCTTTGACAAGTGCCCAAAGTTCCTAGCAGCAAAATCTGGGAAAATTCTGCAATTTCGCAGATTGGTGACGCGTCGCCATCTTTGTACCATTGCCCATGACGTGTTGCCAATGTTGGAAAGTTGGCAGAATGTTACCAACTGTGGGAACACAATGCCATGGATGGCAAAGCATCGCCAAAGCCATATTGGTTGAAATTTCCAATGTTGCTAAAAAGGTCGAGGGGAGACCTAAGGGGGTTCTTAACGTACCTAGGGGTCTAAGCATTCCGGGCGTACTCCAGGACTTACAAATGTTCTTCGAAACCTAGAAGTTTTCTTGAGTTTTGTAACATTTTATGGTTACTTCTACTAAAAGCAAGAAAACTAGTGTAATAATGTTATCCACTCCGGGATAGACCAATTATGGTGCCAAAATTGTGCATTTAGACTCCCAGGATTGGTAATGTTCTGTAAACCATCATAACACTACCCTTAGTGTGCATACCCAAGTGGCCCTCTTGGGCACCATGTAAACACATTCATATTGGTCCAACCAATACACACATATTCACATTTCATGCACATCATGGCAGCAAAGAAGGAAAACACTAGCACAAGTCTTAATCTTGGATACCACACATTAGGCAATCTTATTAAGTTCTACTGACCACCTACTGCACCTGTAAGTTCCACTAACAAATTGTATCATTCTAGCCATGTACCCCCCTGTTTTCTCTACTCCATTATCAAGTAAATACTTAGAGAAAACCAATGAATTTTTTTTTACGTCAATATCCCACCTATGGACCAAGTTAAGGATTTTTTAAGTTGGTTACAAAATTCTGACCAAATGAACAGTACCTAAGCCAAATTTTCAACGTCATATCTTTTGCTACAGGGCTCAAAATTCAATAATTCCAAGTCCAAGTTCAACCTATAGATGTTCTCTAGGTGTGGTAAAAATTTCATTTGAGGATTCCTTCTACACAGGGAGAGATAGAACTTTAAGTGCAGAGTTGAAATTCTGGTCACTTTATGACCATTTTGCCCATACAAAATTTCATAAGAGTGAAAACACTTCATTAACAAGGGGAAAAATCTCCAAAGCTATCCCATACATGTCCATTACATATATGAATTACATTCCCTTGCTTTTAACAACTTTATGTGGCCGAAACAGAATTTACAAGTAAGTAGCCCATCATTCACACTTAGGCAGCTCTGCACCACATCACTTACATAGCCAAAACAATGCTCAAATGTTTACATACTTGTCTCATTTTAGGTATAATACATGTACAAGCATACATGCACTACATAATGGTCTTAACTCAGCTAAATACACAACCTAAGTGGCAGGAGTGCCTGAGACACAATGGACTCCATAACAGGATGTTGGACAGCTATTGCACATCACAATAAGTACCACCGTTAAAAATACCAAATGTGCTCCTTAAATCACCAAAATTTCCAGATCACAACTAGACATATGGAAGGTCATGTAGCTGAAATTTCAGATCAAAAATCAAACCACAATGGTCAGTTTGAAGGTGATCTTTCTGCTGGACCTGAAATGGCAGAATTGAGGGGAGTAAGTTTCATTGAGAAACTTAGTAAGGGTAAAACTTGGATTCAATCAGCAATGTGACAATCATTATAACCTGCATCCAAAGAAACTAAAACACAAAAACCACAATGCATATATACAAGATATAGCAACCAAATGCAGCAGCAACAATAACCATAGGTTAGTCCATAAAACACGTAATAAACAGAAATAAATCACTATGACCGCCCTCCTCAAGCTAATGCTTGCTCTTAAGGAGGATTTTAACACTATTTAGTACTAACTTTGGGCTCTAGAAACCCTCATTTTACTGCCATCCTTGTGCACTTCACACTAGGTCACAAAACCTTCAATAAGTGCACTCCCCTCACTACGCTTGGTTCATCAAGCACATGGCTCTCTTCCAAGCTTAGCCCTAGCTCCATGGTTGCTTGAAAATACAAAAAACAACCCGTGAGACCAAGAGAACCCTTACCAAAGTTGGTAGGCCGAAAATCAAGCTTGATCCTTGAAGTATCCAAGAAATAGCTTTAGTTTGCTTCCAATTGCTTCCTTTTGCCTTCGATTCAAATCAATTGCAAGTTTGAAGGTGTGGTTGCTATGGAGGAAGTATGGCTGTGTTATTGGGCTGGGGGAGGACAAAAATGAGAGAGGGATAAGTGATTTGGCCACTTAAATAGCCTTAAATGAGCTTTAGGCGCACAAAACACACTTAAACAAGCTTAACCTTCCTTTATGTCATTTTCCTTCTCACTAATTATGGTTTCTTTGTCTTAAACTCATTGGTACACATGTGCCCAAGATTTTTGACTAATTATTAAGTCTTGGCCGCCTCCCCCGATGGTGGGAGAACCCCACAATTCCACCCTTAGACTTAAGTCAAAAGCTTGAACACCTTAAGGTTTACACTTGGACATTTAGGTCCTTATTGGCTTTAGTGTTTCCTTTGCCCAAATTTGTCTTTCATGAGTAATTTGATCCTCCAATAGCACTTTCACACAATTTATATCCTTCCCATAACTCTCCAAGTCTCTTTCTTGAGAGTTTTGCAATTGAGTACCCAAATTTCCAAAACCTTACAAAAAAGTCCATAGGTTGCTTGACAAACAAGCAATCCTTTAGGCTTTTCTTGGGGGCCAAGTTACCAACTTGGAACACTTTTATGGGGGTGTTGATTATACCTTTTACCCCCCACAATTCAAGCACTATGGTGAAAATTACACAATATAATGGTTTTTAGCCATTATAACACATTTGTAATTCTCCCATTTTTATGAGGTCGTAACAATCCTCCCCCCTTTAAAAATTTTGGTCCTCCAAAATAGCCTTTAGCTTTGGGTATTCTTCAGGATATCTTTCCATGAGGTCTTGTTCAGTTTCCCAGGTTGCTTCTCTTTCAGAGTGGTGTGACCACTGAACTTTAACTGTGGGAATACATTTGTTTCTTAACGTTCTGGTATCCTTGGCTAAGATAGCTATAGGTTTCTCATCATATGTCAAGTTAGGTTCCAACTATATGCCTTCCACTACAATAATATCCTGTGTCCAATAGACACTTCTTAAGAAAACTGATCTAAAAAACATTATGAACACTTGACATAATTGGCGGTAGAGTTAACCTGTATGCTACCTTGCCAACTCTGTCCAAGATCTCATAAGGACTGATGTATCTTGGAGCTAACTTGGTTCTTCTACCAAATCTGACAGTGCCTTTGGTTGGTGCAACTCTCAGCCAAACATTGTCACCAACCTCAAATTCTAAGTCTCTCCTTCTTTTGTTCATATAGGTTGTGGTCCTTTCATTGGCTGCCTTTAATCTCTCTTGAATCTTCTTGATTTTGGTAATAGTCTCTTCAATAATTTCGGGACCCAATTCTAGCTTGTCTGAGGCTTCCACCCAACAGTAGGGTGTCATGCACCTTCTTCCATAAAATGCTTCATAAGGTGCCACGCTAATGGTGCTTTGGTAACTATTGTTATATGAGAATTCCACCAATGGCAAGTGTTGGTCTCATTCACCTTTAAAATCCAACACACAGCTCCTGAGCATGTCTTCCAGTACCTGTATCACCCTTTTAGATTGCCCATCTGTCTGAGGATGATAAGCAGTACTCAAATGGATTTCGGTTCCTAGTGCTTTATGAAAAGCACTCCAAAACCAAGCTGTAAATCTTTGATCTCTATGTAGTCTCACTATCTCCTGGACATAGATATGAGCTAACTTCTCCAAGGAGTCTGTGAGTTTCATAGGTAAGAAGTGGGCACATTTGGTTAGCCTATCCACAATGACCCAGATTGTATAATGCCTTAATTTGGTCATAGCCAACCTAGTCAAAATGTTATTGACCTCCTAGTAGCAGGCATTCTCGAGGAAGGTAAAGTGTTCTAAATTAAGTTTAGAACCTTAACTCAAGTTTACATAGCAAGAATAGAGAATTTTAGCAAAATTTACTAAGTTCCGAGGTTGATAAGGCACTACACAAAGTTTAGGGGAAAAATGGTAATTTTGCATCCTGAATAGCCGGGACGAGTCCCAAGTAGTTAAAATGAGTTTTTATAGCTTAACTTTCAACCTTAACTCAAACTTGAAGAATAAACAGGAATTTAATCAAGAATGACTAAGTTACCAAAAGATGGGGTTTTATTTGTAATAAGCTTAATACTTTGATGGCTTGTGTGTTATGTGAGGGTTTAAGAAGGGGAAAGTGAGGGTGTGGCTACCATTACCACGTTTTCAACCTTCCCACCCTTATTTTGCTCTCAAATTCTCCTTGGAATCAAGGTTTTCTTGGTGGAACAAGAAGCTATCAAGGTTTATAAGCTAGGATGAGCTCATTTCAAGCATTAAACCTTGATTTTGGAGCTTGCAAGAGTGTTTTCTCCTATCCCCTGTTTTTAGAACGAGGTAACCAACGTGTTCTTGATTGAATTCATGTTAATTAGTTAGTTTGGAGCTTGGGTTTTGGTTAAAAAGTAAGATTTTAATGCTTAGTGCTTATGTTTTTTCCTGGAACTTAGGTAACACTTTGTTGAGCTTAGTGGATTGGAAAAGAGTGTGATTCTGGCTTGTTACTTGGAGTTGAGGTAAGGGAGTTATGTTTTCCAGTTCAATTAATGCTATTGGCTTGCGTTTCCTTGAAGAATTTCAGTGGTTCTAGCTATAGGATTGATTAGAGATTTTGGTTGAATTATGGTGGACTATGAAGTTTGAAAGGATTTGGATGACGTTATAGAGCATCATAGATTGGCTTGTGATAGTTGGTTATGTTTTATGCAACATGGTCTATGTGTGTGTGAAATTTGGAGGCTTTCCAAGCATGTTTACTATGTTTGCCCAGTGTCCAAAGTTCATAGCAACAAAACACGTGAAAATTCTGCAGAAATCCATATTGGTGACGCATCGCCAATTACAGGTTGAGGCCCACGATGTGTCAGCAATCCAGGGAAAAAAATTGGCCGAGCACTACCAACTGTGGCGACGCGTCGCCAATACAGAAAAAGTTCACAGAACGTTACCAACTGTGTCGCCACAGGCAAAAATGGCAGAAATTTCACATTTTGCTAGGATGATTGAGGCGAGACCTAAGGGGGTTCTTAGAATACCTTGGGGTCTAAAGATTCTGGGGGTACCCCGAGACTTCCAGAAGTCCTACAAGAAGTAAGAGTTTCGTTGAGTTTTATAAGGTTTCATGGTTACTTGTGCAACAAGCAAGGAAACTAGGTTGCAAATGAACATAACTAAGTACCACTAGCTCAGGTGAAAGGTTTAGAACCCTTGGCAACCTAGCCGTGCCGTGAGCCATGAGGTTGCAATGTGAAACCTTGTTCATCTAGTCTACAAGGAGGTCTTATGGCCTAGTCTACAAAGTTCCACCATAATTCCCCTGCACAACGACTAAGGGAAGGTTACATGATTGCATCAGTAAGCTATGGCTTACTAGGAGCGAGTTAGTAGCCAGAACTCGCTAGGCATGGAGTGATGCCCCGTGAGGAAGACTAATTTGAGGAGAGGTCTTAAAGGCCTAGTTATATGTACATATATCAGACCCTCATGCTGTGTGAGCTCGTAGCAAGTTACATATGTTATCATATGTAGAGTCCTAGTAATTTTCTTGCAGGTACACAGAAGACCCCTTACTGAGAATGTTGAATTCTCACTCCCTAGTTATGTTGTGAAGAGACTGAAGTTGTTGGACCGGGTAATCGTTGAGAATTATCGTGGTAGTGCTCTTATGTGTGTACAGGTATGGCACTTGAGAATCTCTATGATTCTAGTCTACATGGATACTTGTTGGTTAAGTAACAGTACTAACTAGTGTCTTCCTTTCATTGCAGAGTATAGCAGCACTTGGGCAAGAGCTTTTGAGACTTACCACTTGGACGTGTATCCAAGGTGGGAGTTAGATCAAGAAGATCTCAGTTGAGGCTTGTATATATATAGTTGCTCCATAGTCTATGTTATGAACAGTCCTAGACTCTAGGGTTGCTCTTGGGTAAGGGCATTAGTCTACTTTATGTATGAATGCTCCCATGAGTTGTTATGTGTAGTAAATTCACATAAATGTTGATTTTGTATGCTTTCGCTGTTTGTACTTATTTTCTATAGAAATTGCTTGGCCAAGTTAGTGCTTTATGTTTTTATTAATCCAAGTCAAAGCATGAAGATCATGCATATTGCATATTCTAGGTTAATCAACTAGTATCATGGGATTTAATCCATGCACATATACAACTAGCCAATTGCAACCACCGTGAGACCATCTCTCACAGGGTTTCCTGGGTAGGGGCTAGGGATGGCTGTGTCACAAAAAGTCCAAGGGTATGTTGCCTCATTTCCTCATTGATATAGGTAGACTCTGTAGGGTACCAGCTGGCTTCTAGTGCTCTACCTTTACCCTCTGCCATGTGGCACGTTTGGAGACATAAGTAACTATGTCTCTCCTCATGTTTCGCCACCAGAAGTGAGTCTTCAAGTCTTTATACATTTTCTCACTTCCTTGATGGATGTTCAACTTGCTTGTGTGAGCTTCTTCAAGTATTTCATCTATGAGCTTTGCTCTTTTAGGCACATATATTCGGTCCTTGAAGTACAGTAATCCTTGCTTGTAAGCAAAGGATTGATACAAGGAGCCTTTTTCCTCTCCTGAGACCTCTTTAAGATCAGGATCTGTCTCCTGTGCCTTTCTGGCTTCTTCAATCCATCCAGATTGAATTGTCAATGTGTAAATATCGGCTTCCGCCCACTTATGCCATTTATGCCATATGCATAGCAGACTATTTTGCTCATCATGAACAGCTATGGATCCTTCTTTCAAAAGTCCTGTGTACTTCCTGCTCAAGGCATCTGCTACTAGATTGCCTTTGTCCTCTATGTACTATATACTGTAGTCATAGTCCTTGATGTACTTTAACCATCTCCTTTGCCTCATGTTCAACTCTTTTTGAGTGAACAAGTACTTTAGGCTCTTATGGTTAGTGTATATCATAATGGAACTACACATCAAGTAATTTCTCCATTGTTTCAGAGCAAAAATCACTACTCCCAGTTCTAGGTCATGGGTAGGATAATTTTGCTCATGGGGTCTTAACTGCCTTGACCCATAAGCGATGACATTTTTGTCTTGCATAAGAACACAACCTACCCCAAATCCAGATGCATCTACATATATGATGTAGGGCTTACTTGGATCAGGAAGAATTAACACTGGAGCTTCAATAAACCTCTGCTTGAGCTCCTGGAATAGCTGTGTGAACTCTAGCCAGCTCATCTCAATATCACTTCCTAGCCTTCTTCCCTTCTAGAAAGCATACCTATCTCTAGTGTTTCTCAACCACATCTTTGCACTGCCTACCAGATTGTAGGTAGCTAGTGACACTCTCTTGGTGGAGCTGGGTGGCATTCTCTCAAACATTTTTTCAATGAACATTAACCACTCCTCAGCTCTCTTTGGCACAACTCTTCCTTCAAACTGTGGAGGTCTTAGGCCTTGGAACCTCTCCAACAGTCTGACCTCATCTAAGCCTTCTAGATCCTCTGATCTATGTCTCCTGGATCTGTGAGAGCTCTCAGTATGGTGATGCTCTCTATGATCTCTATGATCTCTTTGCCTTCTCCTAGATTTTCTCTCATGGCCATCCTCAATCTCATCCCTAGTGGAGGAATGGTTATAGACTGAGGGATTGGTCTTGGACACCTGACCAATTTCAGACCTTAGTCTTCTTCCTCTTGGATTGCTCCTATCCTTATCTTCCTCCCCAACAGTTTCATCATTTTCATCTTTTATGCTTATAGAAGGAACATATTCAGATGCATTCCTAGCCTTTTATGGGTGATGGTGTGCATTCTGAACTAGTTCTACTAGAGCTACTTGGACACCTTGATATTGTGCTTGAATAAGCCTTACTAAGTTCTAATTGATTAGAGTTAAATTCCTCTGAATCTCTAGCCAAACCAAAGGCACTTCAAGGTTTGGTACCCCCTGTTGCCCCTACTTCCCTCTATTCTGTCCATTTCTTTGTTGCCCAGAGTCAGTAGGAGGCCTTGGGGGTGGTTCCCCTCTCATTGTGGCAACCATGTTTACTTCCCTTCATTGATGATTCACCATAGTCCACATATAAAGATCATAGGTATTTCAATGGTACTTGACACTAGCAGCTGACCACACTGAGTTCATATATGTAAATCCATGCAATGCAACTATATGCTATGTACATGTATAAACCATGCTCTAATACCAACTTCTGTTACCCACTCCGGGGTAGTCCAATTATGGTGCCAAAATTGTGCATTTAGACTCCCAGGATTGGTAATGTTCTGTAGGCCATCAGAACACTACCCTTAGTGTGCATACCCAAGTGGCCCTCTTGGGCACTACATAAATACATGCATATTGGCCCAACCATTACACACATATTCACATTTCATGAACACCATGGCAGCAAAGAGGGAAAACACTAGCACAAGTCTTAATCTTGGCTACCACACATTAGGCAATCTTATTAAGTTCTAGTGACCAGCCACTGCACCTGTAACTTCTACTAATAAACTGTATCATTCTAGCCATGTACCCACTATTTTATTTGCTCCATTATCAAGTAGAGACTTAGAGAAAACCAAGGAATTTTTTTTTTGCATCAATATCCCACCTATGCACCAAGTTATGGATTTTTTAATTTGGTTACAAAATTAAGACCAAATGAATTGTAACTAAGCCAAATTTTCAACATCATATCTTTGGTTACAGTGCTCCAAATGCAGAAATTCTAAGTCCTAGTACAACCTCTAGATGTTCTCTAGGTGTGGTCAAAATTTCATAGGAAGATTCCTTCTACATAGGGAGATATAGAGCTTTAAGTGCAGAGTTGAAATTCTTGTCACTTTATGACCATCTTGCCCATACAAAATTTCATAAGTGTGCAAACACTTCATTCACAAGGGAAAAACCCTCCAAAGCTATCCCATAGATGTCCATTACACGTAGGAATTACATTCCCTTGCTTTGAACAACTTTAGGTGGCGAAAACAGTATTTACAAGCAAGCAGCCCATCATTCACACTTAGGCAGCTTTGCACCACATCACTTACATAGCCAAAACATTGCTCAAATATTCACATACTTGTCTCATTTTACATCCACTACATGTAAATGCATACATTCACTACATAATGGTCTTAACTCTGCTAAATACACATCCTAAGTTACAGGAGTGCCTAAGACACAATGGAATCCAAAACAGGATGCTGGACAGCTGCTGCACAACACAATAAGTGAAACTATGAATCCTAAACTATCATTTCGGCCATGCAAATTAGTATAAGGCTAAGTGGAGCATTAGGCCCAATTTTGGACATGTGTCAATGGCCGGCTGCCCATGACATCCACTAAGGAGCTAAGCCATCATTTTTGGTAATGATGAAGGCCATTGTCTTGGGTACTTGGCCGAAACATGCAAGGGTGTCTAGCATTTTTTTGGGCCAATGTGTGTGCTTTATCTCGGTAGTCGAAACCTTGAGTGTTCATGTGTGTTCATGAGAGTTCATGAGTGTTCTTGAAGTTCTTGGCCGAGCTCTTGAAGGATTCATGGTGAACATGAAGATTAAAGCTTGAAGTGAACGAATCAAGCTTGGATTAACTAGTTTCAGCACAAGGCAGCCTTGTTCTTGAAGTTTGAAGCTTGATAATAAAGAGTACAAGGTTAGCCGAGAGCACTAAAGCTCAAAATTAATGTAGGATTCATGTCTACTTGTTTGCTTGGTAATTTTCCATGATTCATGTAGTTAGAGTGACTAAGTGATGGTTAATTGTGCTAAATGATCTTAGTTGCTTGATGGGCATATTGGAGAACTTTCAAGTTCTTGTTGTTTTTGGCTAGCAAGTCAAGTTAAGGGTATGTGTTAGAAATCTTAGTGAGTGAGGCCAACTTACTAATGATTTCGGAGCTCTAGTGGAAGGAGGATAGAATGGTGAAGATTGGTGTACAAAGATACACATGAGCACATACTAGTGGCTTCGGCCGAGAGACAAGTTGGGAATGTGTGTGTGAGTTGTGTGCTTGATTGAGTTGTTTGTGTGTGCTAACCTGCATAGGTAGTGTTAATGATTATATAGTGTCTTGGATGATCCATGTTATACATGTATATGTATTGTTTTTCTTGTCTTTATGTCTTTGTTTGCAGGCTAACTTAGCACTAAGGAGGTTAAGTTTCAGACTTAAAGAAATAGACCATATATGGTCGTTATGAGTTCTAAAACGTATTGAGTTTTGTACTCATGCCCATACATTTGTGTTTCAGGAAAAGACATTCAGCTTGAGTAGTTGTGGTTGTGTGGATTTTGCTAGTGTGCTAATGTTCCTTGGAGTTCAAGGTAAGTGCCAATGATTGCTTGGCTTATGGTTATGGTTATGTATGTACAAGTCTTGAGTTATAGTTTTGGCCGAAACTTATACTTTATGATGGGTTTCGTGAGCCAAACAGCGCAGTGGAATTTAACCGAAACCCTCCAGGATCCAAGTGAAACGAAGTAAACCGGGTGTTCAAAAATTTTCATACCTAATTTTCAGTTGAGATCTCTCACTCAACTGTAGAGTCGAATCACAAAACCTGAACAGTTGACATATTCAGGCTCTCTATGGTATCCACACGAGCCTCTCGGGATCACCACGCTTCCACCAAGTCCTAGTAGATGCGTTTCTCTTGCACTCGCAGTGCTAGCTTGCGTCCTCCAAGGAATTGCAAGAGAAGAGTGTGGCTGTCCTTTTTGGAGGCTAGGGCAAGGAAACCTGCGAATTTCTCACTTAAAAGTTATATTTATAGTGAGACTCAACTTCCAGGCCTAATGGGTTTCAAAGCCCTAATCCAATTATGATTTAATTTCGGGCTTAATAATGGCTCAACTTTTGGGCCCATTATTAATACGAAATTAAAGTGAAACCATAACCCAAATAATTAGCCCATGCACTGTAATGATCCAAATAGCTCTATGTGTGCGACCCAATAGGCTCTTGCCATGTTGCCAATGATCATAAATCACATTTATGATCGTAAGCAATGAGCGGTGTCTAGCAACACATCATTGTTACCCAAGTGAGAAGATTGTCGGTGAATCGAATAAACCTTTATGATCATCACTGATATATGCCATTGTCCCTTTGTCCAAGATATCAAGACTAAGCACGAGACATCGAATGTGTCACTCTCATATAGCCCAATCTTTGGTTTCTTTATTACCGAGTAGACCAACTTAAACTGATGACATTGATATCATATATCAACTCATTTGAGCATGCCCATGCATTTTCTAAGTCTCACTCTATCAAGGGGCCCGAAGATATCACTCCTGTTACATAAGAGGGACAAATGCCATCTTGATCATGCAAATCCCTCTGCATGATATGTGACATACCCAATGACCTCCTTCAAGTTCACTCAGTTACGAGCAACAAAGGAATGTATCAAAGTATGTGACTCACATGTAGGGAACCTTGATGATCTTAGGTCGAAGGACTACATATACCATGATCACTATGAGAATCACTTATGACACTCATATAACGATCCATGTAGTGTTCTCATGGTGGGTCGGTCCAGTACACAAGTTCTCCAACTTGTACCCATGTGTAGACTACATATCTCATGTTAGCCTCCACATATGCTAGTCGTTATGTATTATTGCAACCCGCTCCACAATAATACTAGACCAGGGACGTTTAAGAATATCATAATTCTAGGGTTACGATTATGTTTGTTAAGTTACGCAGAAACAAAACAACAAACATAATTGTTGGATTGATGCCTTAATAAAATATCATGACTGAATGTGAAAAAAATGCAATCATCTCATGATTGGCTTTTTGGGCACAACACTAACACTTTAAGCTTTGCAGGCTTGGGTAGCTGTGGGACTATCTAGGTGAGCAGGATGGATGTCTAGACGATTGCTTTGATGGTGGTCTTCACGTTTATGACCATGAACATGGAAATAGGCCTAGTGTTGCTATGTGTGCTCCTCTATGGCACAGTTAAGGTTCTTGTTGGAGAGTCAAGTTCTCGGGTTGTAAGCATAATTTGGTAAACTTTGAACTTTGGTGAACCTTGGCATGTGGCCAAGTTATGTGTACTCTATAGGCTAATTTTTGTTCTACATATGTGTAGTCTCGGGTGCACCTAGGTTTTGTGGTACTTGGAGCACTTTTGTATGCCAAATTATGCTTGGTGGATGATGGTTTTGGACATGTAAATGATGGATGCTTATGAGCAAGTAAGACTTGTATATATATATGACTGATGGATGTGTTTGAATAGAAAACCTCTTATGTTCTAGCTTGGCTAAATGTTCATATGCATATAAAAGTTGGTTTTCAAACCTTAAAGACTTATGTGGGCTTCTTTGTTGCCATGCATAGCAGTACACTTGAAAAGGTCACACAACTTAGACACTTATTACATGAGTGTATGCCTTGCTTGCATTGCAAGATATCTTTTATGGCCTTGCTTGTTATGTAAGTTATCAATTACAGCCTTGCTTGTATTGCAAGTTTGTAGTAGTGGGCCTTGCTTCTATTGCAAGTATTTGTTCTAATACTCTTAAAAGCCTCCTAGGCCACCTCCCAGGCCCATTAACTTAAGAAAATAAGACTTAAAGCCCAACAGCAAAGGTTGGCCAAATTGGAAAGTTTGGTAATAACATTTGAAACTTATTAGTTTGGCAACTTTTGAACAAGAATGGGTGAGTGTTACAGAGTGTGCATGGGCTGGGGCCTGTGTGGGGTGTCACAGACTTTGTTTGGTATCAGAGCCTGAGGTTTTGATAGCTTCTGAATTACAAGAGTACTTAGTCTAGACAGTGTCCCACGTAGGATTAGCTTATATAAGACTTGTATTGTTGAGCATATGTCAATATCTGCATTTAAAGTGCAGGATGAGAACAAGAGGCAGGGAAAGAGAATCCCTGAGGCAAACAGAGGATATAACAGCCCATCCTAGAGATGGCATGCAGATAGAGGTGCTTGAGATATAGGCAGCGGCGAATGAGCCTAGTTTGGCGCAAGAGCCAAATGCCAGGTTACAAGTACCTGGACCCAGCAGAGAAAGGCAAGACAGGGTAGAATTAATGATGGAAGCCTTGCAGGCAACTATGGCACAGATTGTAGAGGGAATGAAATTCTTGAATAGAGGCCAACCTCCAATATAGGAAAATCGAGAACAGATGGGAGCAGGGGAGAACCTTGAAGGAGAAGGCAGAAGAGGAAGGAGAAGGCATGGCAAAGAGCCAGCGGATCATGATTAGCATAGTAATAATAGAGGCAATCAGGAAGAAGAAGAAGGTGATGACGAGAGAAGACATCCCAGGGCCAGGAAATTGAGATCAAAGATCAGGCAGGAGCAAGGAATGAAAGAAGAGGAGGAGGAGAGTCCAGACTTGGAAGAGCTGGATGCATATATATACTCTGGAAAGACTGAACCTTCTACCGAGAGACGACAGCAAGAGGCAGGTCATCCAAGGATAGACCTAGAGGCCTAGAAGTGAGAAAAGAGAGACCCAGGAGAGAGGGACTCAAGGAGGGCCAGCTAGATGGATACCTGGCATTAAAACCTGCAGTCTTCAGAGGTGGATGTGACCTAAATGAGGCTAAGTTTTTGGTATGTCAAGTTGAGAAAATTTTTGAGAGAATGGAGGTCACATCTACTCAAAATGTACTGCTAGCCACCTTCAGGCTAGAAGGGAAAGCTGAACTCTGGTGGAGGGCAATACAAAGAAACTACCAAGAGAGGAATCAGAGGAGACCCCCAGCTAGGAGAAGGTCCATGAGATGGGCAGACTTTCTTCAGGTCTTCCACCAATAATATGTTAGTGAAGCTCAAAAGGATCAAAAGCAGGTAGAATTTGATCAATTGGAGCAAGGGGATCTCAGTGTTCTGGAGTATGAGCAAAGATTCAATAGTCTAATTAGATCTGCCCCACAGTATGATGGGTAGGAAGAATTAAGAGCCAAGAGATTTATAAGATGCTTGAGGCCCGAGCTAAGACAAATTCTCAGAGCAGTAGGAGCCAGAGACAACTACTTTGTAATGCAAAGTGCCATTGCACTAGAGTAGGAGTTTAAAGAACAATCCAGGAGTGGCCCTAAAAGTAGAAGTGGAACCCAGAGAGGCCAACATCAAAAGAGGCCAAGAAAGGAAGGGGACCCAAGTGGAAGAAGAAAGTGAAATAAGAAAAAAGAAGGACCACAACAGTATGGTCCTCAATGCCACACTTGTTGGAAGTTCCATGGCAGTAAGCCATGTTTTAAGGCTTCCACTGGGTGTCACAAGTGTGGAGCACTATCCATTGGGTTAGAGACTGTCGTAGGAAGGGAGATGATAGAAAATTGTTGGGAAGGTTCAATCCTAGGGGACCAAGAGGGCAGATGCCTATGCCCCAAATGAGGACCAATATGCCTAATCCAGAAAGGAGACAGGCATAGAGAGCACCTTAGGACCAAAGGAGACCCAATGCACCCCCTGGTAGGGTGTTTTAGCTAGAGAATTCCAGGAAGGTGCAGGAGACACCTGAAGTTAAGGCTGTAGACAAGGAGGCTAGTCAACACAGGACTAGTAGAAGGGCCCTAAAAGGTACTATCTACCTTAATGGCCATTTAGTATATGCATTATTTGATACTGGAGCTTTATTGTCTATGATTTCTAATAGCTTGGTTAAGGCCATGAATCTAGAAGTAAAATATATGACAACCATGTACTTGGCTAATGTTACCCACTCCGGGGTAGTCCAGTTATGGTGCCAAAACTGTGCATTTAGACTCCCAGGATTGGTAATGTTCAGTAGGCCATCAGAACACTACCCTTAGTGTGCATACCCAAGTGGCCCTCTTGCGCACTATGTAAATACATGCATATTGGTCCAACCATCACACACATATTCACATTGCATCAACACCATGGCAGCAAAGAAGAAAAACACTAGCACAAGTCTTAGTTTTGGCTTTCACACATTAGGCAATCTTGTTAAGTTCTAGTGGCCAGCTACTGCACCTGTAACTTCCACTAATGAACTGTATCATTCTAGCCACATATCCCCATGTTTTCTTTGTTCCATTATCAAGTAGAGACTTAGAGCAAACCAAGTAATTTTGATTTACATAAATGGCCCACCTATGGACGAAGTTATGGATTTTTTAAGTTGGTTACAAAATTCTGACCAAATAAACAGTAACTCAGCCAAATTTGCAACGTCATATATTTGGCTAAAGGGCTCTAATCCAGAAATTCCAAATCCCAGTTACCCTCTAGATGTCCTCTAGGTGTAGTCAAAATTTCATACCAAGATTCATTCTACACAGGGAGATATTAAACTTGATGTCGAGAGTCAAAATTCTGGCAACTTTTGGACCATTTTGCCCATACAATTTTTCCAAACCATGCAAACACTTCATTCACAAGGGGAAAGCCCTCCAAGGCTATCCCATATTTGTCCATTACACATAGGAATTACATTCCCTTTCTTTTAACAACTTTATGTGGTCAAAACAGAATTTACAAGTAAGCAGCCCATCATTCACACTTAGGCAGCTTTGCACCACATCACTTACATAGCCAAAACATTACTCAAACGTTCTCATACTTGTCTCATTTTAAATACACTACATGTACATGAATACATTCACTAAAATATGGTATTAACTCAGCTAAATACGCACCCTAGGTTACAGGAGGTCCTGAGACACAATGGCCTCCAAAAACATGATGCTGGACAGCTTCTGCACAACACAATAAGTACCACCATTAAAAATACCAAATGTGCTCCTAAAATTACCAAAATTTCCAGATCATAACTAGACATATGGAAGTTCATTGACCTGAAATTTCAGATCAAAACTCAAACTAAAACGGTTAGTTTGAAGGTGATCTTTCAGCTGGACCTGAAATGACAGAATTGAGGGGAGTAAGTTTCATTGAGAAACTTAGTAAGGGTAGCACTTGGATTCAATAGGCAATGTAACCATCATTAAAACCTGCATACAAAGACACTAAAACAAAAAAACCACAATGCATATATACAAGATATAGCAACCAAATGCAGCAGCCAAACACAAACAACAAACACATGAAATGCAGCAGTAACAATATACCATCGGTTAGCCATAAAACACATAATAAACATAACCAAATCACTATGGCAGCCCTCCTCAAGCTAATTCTTGGTCTTAGGAGGATTTTAACAGTAGTTAGTACTAACTTTTGGGCTCTAGAAACCCAGAAATTCGCTGCCATCAATATGCACATCACACTAGGTCAAAAAACCTTCAATAAGTGCACTCCCCTCACTAAGCTTGGTTCATCAAGCACATGGCTCTCTTCCAAGCTTAGCCCTAGCTCCATGGATGTTTAAAAATACAGAAAACAACCCATGAGAGCAAGAGAACCCTTACCTTGATGGGTATGCTGAAATTGGAGCTTGATCCTAGGTGCACTCAAGCAATAGCACCAAATAGCTTCCAATTGTGCTTCCTTGACTTCACTTGCAAGTAGTTTTGAGTTTGAAGGTATGGTGGCTATGGAGGAAGTGTGAAGGAGAGGGGTGGCTTTCTTTTTGCTGGTGGAGGCCGAAATTTAGAGAAGCAAAGGAGGTCTTGACTACTTAAATAGTCAAAAGTACACTAAACACACTTAAGTAGTCTTAACCTTGTCTTATGTCATTTTCCTTGCTACAAGACTATGGTTTCTTAGTCTTAATCTCTTGGCCCACATTTGACCATCCTTATCTTCCTTTAGCAGCCCTCCTTATGTGGGATAACCCCACAAAACTTCCATTTGACTTAAGTCATAGACATACACATCTTAAGGCCTACATTAGAACACTTAGGTCCTTTACGCCTTTTTTGTGTTTTCTTTGTCCTTAGTTGTCTTCCATAAATAATTTGGTCCTCCAATAGCACTTTCATACCATTCATATCCTTCCCATAACTCTCCAAATCTTTTTTGTGAAAGTTTTGCAATTGAGTACCCAAATTTTCAAAATCTTACAAAAAAGTCCATAGGTTACTTGACAAACAAGCAATCCTTAAGGCTTTTCTTGGGGACCAAGTTACCAACTTGGAACACTTTTAAGGAGGTGTTGATCATACCTTTTACCCCCCACACTACAATCATTATGATGAGAATTACACAATATAATGGTTTTCAGCCATTATGACACACTTGTAATTCTCCCATTTTATGAGGTGGTAACAGTTAAGATAGCTGGCAATGAAGTTTTATTCACATACCACGTGGTTGAAAACTATGAAATCCAAATAGACAAGCTGAAACTGAGAACAGATTTCATAATGCTAGACACATATGATTATGATGTGATTCTAGGCATGAACTGGTTAGGAGAGAATAAAGTAGTTATTGATTGTCATGCTAGACAATTGATAATGCTTGGTCGTATACCATATGACTTAGATAAGTCACTTGAGTTAGCTATGGATTATCAATTGGAAGTGTTGAAACTAGTAACTTTAGAAAATGAACATGAATGCCTGGAACTTAATGACCAGGAAGCGGCAAATGAACTTAGGCAGATACCTATAGTTCGGGATTATCTCGAGGTCTTTCCTGCAGACCTACTTGGATTGCCACCCATGAGGGAGGTGGAGTTTGAGATTAAACTGGTACCAGGAGCAGCACCAGTGTTTACTGCTCCATATAAGATGGCACTACTTGAAATGGTAGAGCTAAAAAAGCAATTAGATGAGCTGTTAGAGAAAGTGTTTATCCGACCCAGTGTGTCTCCATGGGGAGGCCCTGTATTATTTGTAAAGAAGAAAGATGGAACCCTCAGACTCTGTATTGATTACAGAAAATTGAATGCATTGACCATAAAGAACAAATATCCCCGCCCAAGAATAGAAGATCTATTTGATCAGCTAAAAGGAGCAAAGGTTTTCTCCAAAATAGATCTGAGATCTGGATATTTCCAGTTAAGAGTAAGGGGGAAGACATACCTAAGACTGCTTTCAAAACTAGGTATGGACATTTTGAGTATACAGTAATGCCATTTGGGCCTACTAATGCACTTGCATTCTTTATGGATTTAATGCAAAGGGTATTCAAAGGACACCTTGAGCACTTTGTGGTGGTGTTTATTGATGATATCTTGGTATATTCCAAACATGAGAAAACTCATCAGGAACACCTAAGAGTAGTGCTTGGCTTGCTCCAAGAACATAAGCTTTATAGGAAGCTGAGTAAGTGCAGATTTTGGGCTCAAGAAATTAGGTTTTTGGGACATGTAATAAATGATCAAGGGTTGGCCATGGATCCTGAAAATGTATGATCAATCCTGGCTTGGAAGCAGCCCCAGAATGACAAGACCGCCCGTGCCCCTGCCAAGGAAGCCCTGTGAGAGCTGGTCTGACAGTGGATTATAATTGGCTAGTTGTGTATGAGTGTGGATTAAATCCCATGATACTAGTTGATTATCCTAGAATATGCAATATGCATACTCTTCATGCTTTGAATTGGTTTATAAAAACCATAAAACTTTAACTTGGCCGAGTAATGACACGGCCGTCCCTGGGCCCTACCCAGGACACCTGTGAGAACTTGGCCTCACGGCGGATTGCAGTTGGTACTCGTTGATATGTGCGTGGATTAAATCTAGGTCACTAGTTGATTATCCTAGAATATGCAATATGCATGCTCTTTATGCCTTGAAGGGTTGTTAAAAACTGTAACATGTTAATGTGGCCACAACTTTTCATATAAAACAAGTAGAGTAGTCAAAGCATACAAATCAACCTTTATATGAGTTAACTACACATAGCAACATGCGTGAGCGTTCATACATATAGTAGCTAATGCCCTTACCCAGAAAGCAATCCTCGAGTCCATGACTCTTCATTTCATAACTAAGAAGGCAGCTAGAGTACTGTGTACACACACAAAATTCTCTACTGACATCCTCCTATACTAACTCCAACCTTGGATGTGAATCCAAGTGGCGAGCTCCAAGACCTTTCTATTTCCAAATATGTCCAATGCGCACTAGGCTCTGCAGCCAAGTGAGCATTTGAGTTAGTACTATGCATGACCAACAAACATCCAAACAAATAAATACTAGAATCATCAAAACTCAGGTATTCTACCTATGCACCAAAAACTACTACCAGAGTAACCCTCAACGGTCACTTAGCCCAACTCCTTCTGTATCTGCACAACAAAACAAAAAGGGTGAGAATCCAAGATTCTCAGTAAGGGTTAACTGTGGACAGATATGAAATAACTCATGCATACTCTCTGCTAGCTCTCGCAGTGTGAGGGACCTCTTATATATGTAAATATATGGATATGCATGCTCAGATCCCGAAGGACCGCTCCTCACATAATTTTCTTACTTTCTCATAGGTGTCACTCCGTGGCTCACAAGTCTAGCTCTGGACTTGTGCCTCGTAAGCCCTAGCTTACGCCTAACTTATTATATAACCTCTCCTTAACTTTGTTGAGCAGGGGAATTGTGGTCAGAACTATGTAACTAGGTTATTAAACCTCATAACCTCAGTGCATTTGAAGCCTCTCCTTACAACCCCATGATTTCCAACACTGCCAGGTTGCCAAGGGTTCTAAAACTTACACCTCAAGCTCATGACACTTGGTTATATTCACTTGCAACTTAGTTTCCTTGCTTAGTCAACAAGTAACCTCAAAACTTTTCAAAACTCAGGGAACTCCCACTTCTCGAGGGACTTCAAGAAGTCTTGAAGTACCCTCGACATACTTGAGGCCCAAGGTACCTAAAGGACCCCCTTGGGACTCACCTCAATCATCCTAGCAAAATGTGCAAAATTCTGCCTTTAAAAATTACCCTCACTTTGATTCAAAACAAATTTAAATCTGGGGCGTTTTAGATGTTTCTAGAACTTGGAAGTGATAGTACTCCCTCTTAGCTTCACGTGGAACTTTGAATCACCTCAATCGGACACCTGAGCGGAAGGTTATGCTAAAAACAAAATCGGGTCTCCAATGCTGTCTTGGCAACGCGTCGCCACAGTTGTCGACGTTCTGCGAACCTTTTTCCAATTGGCAATGCGTTGCCAATTATGGGTACCTCTTGGCGACGTGTCACCAATCTGTGAAACTATAGAATTGGCACGTGTTTTGCTGCTATGACCTTTGGCTACTTAGTACACATATCAGACATGCATAAAAAGCCACCAAACTTCACACACACATAGTTTATGTTGCAAGGAACATAACCAACTATTACAATGCCATTAATGATGCTCTATAACATCGTCAAATCCTCCTCAAACCTCATAGTTCACCACAATTCAACCAAAACTCATACTCAATGCTATGGCTAATTTCAATCAATTTCTTACAACAAACTCAAGCCACAAGCATTGTTCAAGCTTAAAAACACTACTCCCTTACCTCAACTCCAAGATACAAGCTAGAATCACTCCTCTTTTCAAGCAACCAAGTGCAAGAAATCCTCACCTAAGTTCCAATCAAAACCAAAGCACAAAACATCACAATCTTCCTCTCTAACCAAAACCCAAGCCTCAAATCACTCAAATAACATAGAATTAACCAAGAACACAATGCTTACCACGTATCAAAAACAGGGGAGTAAAGAAATCATGCTTCCAAGCCTCCAAACCTTGTTTTCTAGCTTGAAACAAGTTCCTCTTGGTTGGCATCCTTGGATGGCAACTCTAGGAATCAAGATCACTTGATTTCTAGCTTGAATTGAGAGAGAAATGAGTGCTTGAGAGGGGAAAACGTGGTTATGGCAGCCATTAGCCACCTTTCCCTTCTTAAACCCTCACTCAACCCCTTAAGCCATCCAAGTTACAACCCTTAAACACATAAACCCCCATCTTTTAACACATGCTCATTTCTTGATTAATTCTTGTTATTGTTTCAAGTTTGAGTTAAGGTTAAAGGTTAAGTTACAAAACTTAACTTAAAAGACTCGAGACCCCACCCGGTTACTCAGGATGCAAAATTACCATTTTGCCTCTGCTCCTCATCTAGTGCTTAAACCTTCTTGGAACTTAGTGAATTTTTGTAACTCCTTTATTCTAGCTTTGTAAACTTGAAATTAAAGTTCTAAACTTACTTTAGAACATTTTACCTCTCTCAGGAGTGCTAACTACTAAGAGTTCCATAACATTCTCCCCTCATTCTGGAATTTGGTCACCCAAATTCCGTTGCAACTCCGGAAAGACATTAGGATATCTTTTCAGCATATCCTATTCCGTCTCCCATGTAGCCTCTCCCTCACTATGGTTAGACCATAAGATCTTAACCATAGGAATCCACTTAGTCCTTAACTTTTTGACTTGCCTATCAAGTACCTGAATGGGTTTCTCCTCATAGGTCAAGTCTCCTTGAATGGGTATCACTGAAGGACTAATTACTTGTCCCGGTTCCACCGTGCATTTTCTAAGTAGACTCACATGGAACACATCATGCACTTGGGACAAATTAGGTGGCAATGCCAACCGATAAGCAACTTTGCCTATCTTCTCCAATATCTCATATGGTCCAATATACCTAGGAGCCAACTTGCCCCTTTGCCCAAAACGGCTAACTCCTCTCGTTCGAGACACATTCAAAAGTACTTTGTCCCCAACTTCAAAACTCAAATCTCTTCTCCTCAAGTTTGCGTACTTGGTTTACCGATCATTGGCTGCCTTAATCATTTGCTGGATTAACTTGATCTTAGCTGTGGTATCAGCTATGACCTCTGGACCAATGACTATCTTATCTGTAAAATCTGCCCAACAATGGGGGGTCATACATCTCCTCCCATACAGGGCCTCGTATGGTGCCATACCAATAACAGTTTGATGACTGTTATTGTAAGCAAACTCCATCAGTAGTAGGTGCTGATCCCAATCGCCTCTAAAATCAATAGCACACATGCATAGCATGTCCTCCAAAGTTTGAATCACTCTTTCAAACTGCCCATTGGTCTGGGGATGAAAAGCAGTACTAAGACTGACCTTGCTCCCGAGTGCCTCCTGGAAAGCATTCCAGAACCTCGACATGAATTGTGGATCCCTATCAGATATAATCTGATCTGGTATCCTGTGGAGTCTCACTATCTCCTTGAAATACAACTGAGCCAACTTTTCCAAAGTATAGGAAATCTTTATAGGTATGAAGTGAGCTTACTTTGTCAGCCAGTCCACTACTATCCATATTGCGTCATGTTGACTCCGGGTATTTGGTAACCCAACTAGGAAATCCATAGTAATGGATCCCCACTTCCCCACTGGCAAAGGAAAACTCTGAAGTGTACTCGCTGGTTTCTGATGTTCTGCTTTCACCATTTGGCATGTTAAACAGATTGCCACATGTTTTGTCACATCCCTCTTTAATCCCGGCCACCAGAAATGCGTCTTCAAATCGCGATACATCTTACTAACACCAGGGTGAATACTTGTCGCCTAAGTCCCTCAACATTCGGTACATAGAGTCGATCACCATAGTGTAGTATTCCATCCTTGTATCTAAACTCCTTCTTCACAGTACCAGACTTAGCTTCTCCTAAAATCTTCTTCAGTAACGGATCCTTTATCTGAGCTTCTTTGACTCTGACTAACCAAGCTAACTGGACTTCTAGAGTGTAGACTAGGGACTTTGCTCAGTCTTGCCATAACTCATGCAAAACTGAGAAACAATCCCCTGTTGTTCCTTCAGAGGAACTCGTAGCCTAATCCTTAGATAGGATCACTCCCGTGTACTTCCTGCTTAATGCGTCTACTACTACATTCCCTTTTCCAGCACAATACTCGATTGAGCAATCATAATCTTTGATATACTCAGTCCATCATCGTTGCCTCATGTTCAGAACTTTTTGAGTAAACAAGTATTTCAAACTCTTATGATCAGTAAAGATTCTAAACTATCTCCCCATCAAATAATGCCTCCACAATTTCAATGCAAAGATTACTGCTTCTAGTTCGAGATCATGGACCGGGTAACATAACGCATTAGGTCTTAGTTGTCTCGAACCATATGCAATAGCCTGACTATCCTGCATCAATACACAACCTAAACCAGAACCTGAAAGCATCAGTATACACTGTAAAAGCCTTGTTCTGATTCGGTAAGACAAGTATTGGTG